>JAXQQM020057768.1:0-106436 GCA_034641835.2 Pinus albicaulis
AGATGAAGCAAGCCCTAGCTATTTTTATGATGAGTGTGAGAGTTCAGCCACACATGCAGATCCATAGTGTAGTCCATTTCCCACTTACACTGCCGAAAGGATGGAGGAAGAAGATGAGGCCATTGGAGGAGCAGCGCTGCAACTCAAAGGTATGGCTCATGGTTTATGGTTTGAAAATTATATTTCATGCTACCATGTAAATGTAGAATCACATGATGGATTCACTGAAGGGTTGGTGAAAGAATTTGATGAAAATCATTGTTAATCTCTTTGTAACAAAACATCAAACACTTTGCATACATGGGAGAAAACCATGAAACAAACTCCATTCCATATTTCTGAAAGGGATGAAAATGTGCATGATGACTTGCTAAAGGAAAGATCCCTATTGTGTGAAGGGAAATCTTCCATTTTTTCATTCATGGAGGTACTTCCTTCAAGAGATGACCAAGATCTAGGGTCACTCCTTGATGATGAGGTAATCTCATTTATTGATGGGGAGGATGAGCATAAGAGAACCAATAGTGCTGTCATGTTGGGAGAAGATCCATCACCACATGGAGGTGAAAGGGGAGCCATTGCTTCCATAGGAGGAGTCCTTGTTTCTATGCAAGGGATTCCAAATATTTTCACATATGGGAACCATGGCACAATTCCGGAGTCATATGTAGCAGCTTTTGGGGATTGTGAGATGGGGGAGGAAGAGAAGGATCAGCAACAAGGGTTGATACACCCTTATTTATTCCAGAAATTCTTTGCACATGGGATAAATATTGTACAACGCAGTGAGGAGAGGGAAAAATCAGTCCTCTTATACATAAAATCCACTTCCGAGCTTGATGTCTCACTATATGGAGGCATTCCACCTAGAAGGCCACCTGATATAGAGTTGATGAGAGGCATCTTGTCATTCAGTTCACCACTCTTGGACTCCAGAGAGGTGGAGACATTTGAGGAGTCCAGCACAACGTAGAGAGTTTGGGATAAACCCAAGGAGGAGAGAGACACTCTCTCATTTTCAACATCACCCACTCTCATCAGTTATACTACGCTGACAGATTTTGCTGCAGGGATGGAGGATTGCATCTTCATGATGCAGGATGACTGCACCACATATTTGATGAGGAGGAGGATACTTCCTTTGGGGAAGGAATCTTTCATACATGGGAGTAGATGGAGGTTACTCATGCTTACATTGCCCAGGATCGGGAGATTCCTTTTGGATAATAGTTTCTTATGGGAGACTAGCTTCCCAGGATCACCATTATTATTTGAGCATGAGTAGCTACTTGATTGGCATGGCAGCATTTTGGAGGATGAATTTGGCATAGGGGATGTCAAAGTAGCAGGCAGCAGCATGAGGGGAGAACTACATTGCAGATTACCAGTGCTGTCTATGAGGAGGATGGATCCAGGTTGGAGGACTCAGCTTTGGGTTGAGTATTCCCAGGATCTTGGTGCATGCATGTTTCTTGATGACCAGGAGGGAGATGACAGATACATGGTGGATGATGAGGTCATCTATTGTTATGGCAGGGTCTTCTTGGCTGGAGTCTCTAGTCTCAAGGAGAAATTATTGCATGCATCACATGTGGACTTTCTAGCTATGCACTATGATGCATACTTTGCTTTGCTAGAAGAGTTAATTCGGGAGGGTGTTTAGCATAATTTATATCAGCATATGGACAGATGCATAGCCTAAATTATTTTTAAGAGGTTGGCACAACCATTTCCCTACTCATTTGAGGTGAGGGAGAGCATTCAGATGAGCCATTTCAGCTCAAGGACCAGAGTACATGGTAAAGGAGGTATATGTTTACACTTTGGTTTACCTTTCTTTACTTTCTATGAGAATATTGATGAGCTAAGGATGATCACATATTCTTATTCTCCTTATTATGATGTACTTTTTGCCAATTGCATTAATGGGAGTGGTTATTTTTATGATGGTTTGTGGGGGAAGCCACATATTTCTCGGTGTGCATCATTGGCACCAATTTGTATTTTCATGTTTTCATCTTATGAGATGTTTGTGGTAGAAAAAAAGTGGCTGGGAAAGCACTTGTTGTTTTTATTTTTGATGCACGCAAGAGGTTCACTGGGCTGGTCCCATGAGTATAGCGGTGAGCCACTCTCCAGTTGTCTTATGAAAAGTTGTTTTCATTGCATATTGCTTCCTTGTGTTGCTGATGGTTGTACATTCAGAAGGAGAACTACTTGGAGAGTGATGGAGGTATGGGGATAGCCCATTGGGAGTATTATTCTCTCCATTATACATGTTTCAGGAGAAACAATGGGCATACCATGACTTCCATGTCACTACTTTTCTCTTCACATAGGAGGAGCTATTGGGAGAGAATGCGTTATTGGGGGAGGCACTTCATGGTTGATTCGTTTTGTGGGGAGGCTTGGGCCAATTGTGGATGCCATCAAATTTCAGCCCAATATCAGCAACCCCCTCACACTTACCATAAATGGAGGGAGAAACTACTTGGCTGGAAAAATCTAAACTCTCCATTCAGCCCCAACATATTGCATAGATCCAGGGTTGAGGACTGCTTTGTTGAGCTACTTGGGATAGCTCATTTCATTTGGATGATTACATGGGTGAAGAAGTCACTCATTAGGAATAAGACTTCCCATGTTTTTCATCACTCCTACCTTGAGGAGGCCATTGAACCACAAGGAGATTTCCACTTGCACATTCTATTATCTCATGATGTATTCTTTGGTTCTACATACTTGGAGGGATACATGGAGGACATATTTATTGTATACCTTGATGAGCTATGGTGGGATATATTGATGAGGAGGCCACAAGAAGAGGGGGGGGGGGGATTTTGTTATCTCTATGCATTTTCTTGAGGACAAGCAACATGTGGGAGGGGAGGACTGTAATGTTCCCAATTTTAGCCTCAAGCTAAAATGGAACATTATAGTTATCATATTATTATTTTGTTAAATAAAATGGGTAAGGAGACACCTTAACCCCTTTATATGGAGAAATAACACTCCTTGTATGAAAGGAGGGATAATAAAGCAGCTAGATTGAGCACCACATGGTGTGAACAGGATTGGATCAAAGAATGATCTAGCCATTTTGACCAAGTCAACTAAAACTATCTAGATACATTGCACCTACTTGGACAGCGTAGTTTTGGTGGAGGCTTCATTTTCTTGAGCTAGAAGCAAGTGTGAATGGGACCCATGGTGAGAAAGTTTCCTTTGCTTTATAAGGAGGAGATGGCAACCCATTTTCATTATGCATTGGCTTATCATTTTCGTAGGGTCTGCAAGACTTGCATCCCCGGGATGTTTAGCAGGGTTTGTGGTGTTCTTCACCCAAGGGTGTTCCTGGTCGGGAATCCCTACCTCTTCCTCAAGGAAGGAGAGGGTTTTGACTTCATTTCCTCATTACAGCATTTGAACAAGCTTATCTCTGCAACTACATCATTATTTCTGCAGCAGATTAACGTTGTGTTTCTAGGAGCAACAAAAGAGGAACTTATAAAGCCACCCTTTGGCTTATTCTTCAGGGGAGATCTTGCATATTCTTTGGAGGAGCAGCTGAGGTGACTCCACGGAATTATTTAAAATATTTGGTATCAGGCCAATCACTCATCATCTTTCAAAGTGCAGTCTTGGGCAGATACTGCAATATTTTCAGAGGCAGCTGCTGGGAGGGTCCAGTTGAGCTCATCAGGAGGATTGTTCTTGAGTAGAGGGATCAACCTTCTTCTGAAGAGAATTATCAGAGGATGGCATCACTATTTCAGATCTGCCATAGCTTCATTGTATATTTTGATTCAGTTGCAGTGACAAGTCAGATTTTCACATTTTTGTATTCTCCGGCATTTCTAGCAATCTCTCCTAGATTGGCTAGAAATCTTGTATTGGAGCCCATTCTTCTATTTTGAGGAATTTCTTATATATTTCAGTCATATTTCATGTATTCACATCTATATCAGTAGCTACACTCCTAGAGACAGTTATGTCACTGCTCTCCGGCATTTTATACAGTTGCTGCATCTCTCGTATTTCATTGCTTATTCATAGGAGATGGATTCTCATTGAATGAGGGGTTATTCCTCATTACATTACTGTATATTTTTGCTGATATCATAATGTACATGATGTCTGTAATATATTTCATCTTATGTTTCATTCATATTTGTAGAGTTTCATGATTGTGTTCATGTATTGCAGTAAGCTCTCTCATTGAGCAATTGCTGAGAGATCTAGTTTTGGGGAGATCTGTATAAGCCCTCTAGGCTTATTTCTTTGAGCTTATCTTCTGGGAGATAAGTTATTTATGAGTTAGAAAGGGGATCCAAGCCCCCTTCCGGCTTACTTTTACATCTTCTTCCTTATACAGCGTCCTTGAGGACCAGTTTGTAGAAATTCCTGAAAAAGGAATATTACATCACCCTACAATCAACACTGCAAATGCTCCATGAAAATAACGCAGTAAATGAGAGGGACTGCACAGTTGGTGATGAAAAATGGTTGGCCTGATGCCAAAGATGATGGGACTTAGCTCAAAAGCTCCCTCACTGATCCTCCAAAGGAATGGAGACTCCCTCCTTTAAAAAATGACTGATGGAATGGTGTTGTAGAACCTCCACTGCAACACCCTACAACACAGAATTATCCTACTCTAGGAATAACGTTTTAGCTAAAGGAGGATGCTTGGCCTCAAGCCTGAATGTGGAGAAAATGAAGAGAAACTCCCTCAAGAGGCCTCTCTTGAAATAGAAGTAATTCCTAAACAGGAATTCCTTGTGCTAAGTAGCACTGCAACTCTTCTGAACAACAGGAGAATGCACAAAGTCTAAAAAGACAAGAAATATATAATCATAATCATGTGAAACAATGGCTGCCTTGCCCTCCTTTTAAACACATCAGAGCTCCCTCTCCATGGGTCCCACTCTTTAGGGTTTCCTTCTTCAAGGAATCTTCCCTCCTCTTTCTCTGTGTTGTCCCATAAGATGCCTTCCACCTCATACCTCTGCACTATTTGACTTAGTCAAACTTGACCTAGCCTCTTTGCAAATGTCTCCTTTCACACATGAGGGTGTGAAATCTAGTTCTAAGGTTGATCCCCTTTCATACTAGAGGGATTTTATCCATGTTTTTATTGTGTTTGGACATCCTCACCCAATTATTCAACTCATAAGTGAAATTAACAAAATTTAATATTCCAATTTATTGAAGGAAAAATTTGGAATATTACAGTCCTCCCCTCCCAAATGTTGCTTTTCCTCAAGCAACTGCAAGGATAGAACTGGAAGGTCTCCACCCTAGGCATGGAGTCTGAAATGTGATGAGGAATATCTTCCCCGTGTGGATCCTCCATCTCCAACCAATCCTCCAAACAAAATGAGTCACCTCCGAACATGGCAACTCATGGAAATCTCCTTCCACCTCAAGCTTCGGAAATGAAGGTGGGCTAAGACTATGAACATGGTAAGAATAATAGCCTACCCCATGCTATCCTTCTATCCACTTATGATAAGTGTAGAGTGTGTGTTGATCCTGGGTTGCAAAATTATTTCCCTCAAATGGCAAAGTGAAGAACAATCCTCCAAAGAGTTCTCCTCCAACATTGAAGAACAAGCTGGCCCAAAATGTTTCATCCATGATTAATAGGAAATGATCATCATAGAGTATCCCAGTGAGAATTTTGCTGCAGGTTTTACATGATGATGCATGATACAAACAATATCTCAAGAGGGCATAGCGCAGTTTCATCCACTGCAACTTCAGAAAATAGCATGGCAAGTAACATACAAGAATCATCACATCTACTAATGAATAGTAAATGGTTGAATGTGTCAACAATACATAATCAAATACTTGCCCATGGATGTACAATGGATGGCTACCAAACTCATGGCCCACCTCAAAAGAGAACAAATAGGTGGCTGTGGTGGCCATATCTCTTCCCATGCTCCCATTAGAACATGCAGTGCAAAAAATGTGGGAATTCTCTCCCATCAAGGACACATCCAACTCATGTGTCAGTCTCCCAATCATGCTTCCAATAAAAATCAGATCCATATCAACAAGGGAAATCATGATTAGCAACAAAATGAGGAAAATATTGAAGGTTTCATGTGGTGCAAGAAGGTACCAACAGCTTTCCCTATAGTGACAGCGCAATTTCCCAAACTGCTGCTTCAAAACAAGGAAAAATGTTTCTTGTTACATAGTTAACCATGTATGTCATTATATGATGAATGTTTGGGTGCAACAACTGAACATACATGTGATGATAAAACATTTGCCGAAGGCCACATAAAATACAGTTGCCTCCATCATATATATTGGCCCAACAATGATCATGGAGCAATGTGACAAGCTTGCCCTCTTGTGAAGCAATCCACTGCATAGTAATGGTAAGAGTATGCAAATCAATGAATGTATAAAAAAAATTATTACCATATGCCGGAAGTAAGATGGTACATGGATCCATGAATGAGTCCTCCATAGTGTTCAGGCATGCTATGAAGAAGAATGTACCATGTAATACAAGAAGATCCTCTTCCTCATGCTTGGAAATCCAAGTCAAGAAGAATATTTCATAGTGATAGATGTCTCTATCCACTATTCTATCATCATAACCTCCTCCTTGTTCACCAAGTGCATACAATTTGAAGTGATCCTGGGGACACTCCATCCATAAGTTTCTTCTCCCAAGCGACAGCACTGTGAGCTCATGCAAATAAGCTCCTTTCAATACAAAGTTCTATTCTTTGTCATGCTCCTTGTCAAAGAATCCTCTAGTAATGCTGCAATAAATAAGAAGTTCCTCCCAAGGTGGAAGTACCTCTCTATCATCTAAAGCCAAGGAGATAATGCCATCTCCTCCTTCTGCAACATCATGCAAAGTGTGAGAGAAAATCTGCTCTTGCTCTCCCAAGAACAAGAAAAGAAACAAAATATTTTGTTGCCTCCCCATACTTCCATCATAAAAATTATGTGATGAAACATAATGAAGGATATGAAGATCATACCAACAACATGCATCCATACTCTCTACTGCTCAAACTTGCAATTATCCTGCCACATACCCTTAGAAAGAGGATGATGACCAAACTCTTTCAAGAGTAACCAGTGCAGCCAAGCCTACTGCTGCACGGTGTCATATATCTACAAGTAGCCTTCCAACTCCTTGCTCATCAACCACATCCACTCAATCACTTGTGGATTTCTTCTCCTTCCCTTTCTCTTGGTACTCCTCTCATGAGGGCTACCATCCTTCCAAACCAAATCTTTCTCTTTGCACTTCATGGGATTTTGAAATGCAAGCTTCTCAAGGATCAATGTGACCCCATAAGGACCCAAATAGGTGGTAGGTAAAAACCTCCCATCATGATGTGTATGGCTCATGGAATTTCCATCACAAGCATGAGATATGTTATCCATCCTAATATGTCCTCCATCTTCTATCTGCTCCTGTGAGAAAGGAAGAAAACCTTTTCACTCCATAGTGTGTTGAAGTGCACCTCTAATGAGATCTCTCAATGAGACCTCCCTCTCAACCATAGTCCTCCAAAACCAGTGAGGTCTTGGATCTTTTGAAAGTAGAAGTGTCTCTTTTAGCTGAGAGGAGCTCATTGAGAAAGGGTCATCTAGAAAGGAGAAAGGGTTTCTCACTTCAAGATGTCTGCTATCTTCCATCAAGTCTTCAAACCCCAACCTCAAATGTGATATGAAATCCAGCAAAGGCTCATGAGGATGATGGTTTGTTTCCTCCTTGAATGTTTCCATGTTGCACAATGCAGTGCAACCAAGCTGCTCTATAGTATTAGTGTGATTTGACCCTTGGTCATGTAAAATAAAATCTCCACAATTATCAAAAGAATTTGTTGCAACAATAGATTGTGGAAATATTTTCATACCTTGATGAGATTTGGGAACTTCTTGTAGGGCTGCAAGAGTTCCTTCCTCTAAAGTGTTGGCTGCCCCAAGTGTTGATGCATGTGGTTACTCCTCCATGAGTGTGACAGCATTAGTACAAGGCTCCTCAAGTGGTGGTGTGATATTTTCCTCCTTTTTTCTTTCTCCATCAAAGGTTTTGATCAACCTCTGAGTGAACTCTGCAAAAAATTTCATCCTTGCATGGCTCAAGTGGTTGAACCACCAAACATAGGCTCCACCCTCCAAGTGCAGCACTGAGATTTCAACAGATTCTTCCCCTGCTATAGGATGTAGTAGGAAAAATGCCTCCAACTTTCTCACCCAAGCTTCTGCTGGAGATGACCCATCAAAGGTAGACAACATAAATCTATTGCCTTTGATTTCTCTTTTGCTGCAGGGTCTCTATTCTTCCTTCAACTGGATGAAATGTGGAAAAGCTAGAGTATCCTTGAAGGCTCTAGGTTGAGATCTGTACTCAACAAGGTACTCACTTAGAATCTGATAATACAAGTGTCTTCCATGCTCATTGTCTTCTCCTTGATGAGAATAGGAAGTGCATGGTCCTTCCTCTTCTATTTCTTCAATATTCTTGACCTCATTGGAGAGGTCCTCTCTGGATCTGAACACTGATGAGAGTAATCTCATGTTCTAAATCATTCTGATCTTCTTGGGCTAAGACTCACAGGCTGGGCCAAGAAAGTTGCTCTGATACCATTGTAATATCCCAAAATCGGGACAGCTAGCAAGGCATGACTGGAAAATTGATATTCCAGTAATGGCTACTACAAGATTTGAAACCAAGACCTAGATCCCTTAGATCAATGCATCTAAGAATGAAATCCAAGAGGTGGCTCAAAATAAATACCTCTAGGTGGGTTAAACAGGTCTCCCACACCTAGTTGTCTTTAGTAAATGCTCGATGAAGGGGATGCATACAATTCTTGAACAAGAGGTGGAATAACAATGTTATTTTACAACCATGAACTCATGAAGATCTGACTAGCCAAAAAATGTTGTTATAGCAGTAAATATAGTACAATTCCTTGAGGAAATATCTACTCAAGCAAGGCAATGCAAGCCTCAATAGTACATGTACAAGGAAATGAAGAAAGATTGCTACATATGGAAAGCCATGGCTATGACTGCGCAGTTTATAGGAGGAACTGCTACAAAAATGTCATTAATGCAAATATATGACAATGTATGGATCAAATAAAGTGGGGGATCAAAGCTCTAACCCCTGAAAGCAATAATACAACAACCCTGAGAAGGATTGGATGAAATATACAAAATGGAAAAAATGTTGGAGTTGCAGGGTAGCAGCTGCATCTCAGAAAATGGAACTGAATGGAGAAGACTAAAGATGTTGCATCTAATTTCAATATCTCCTCCAATGGATCTTCCAAATGAAAGGCTAATCCTAACACTGAATATCTCACCCTCCAATCAACACTGCAATCCTCACTGCAGATGCTCCATGAAAATAACGCGGTCAATGAGAGGGACTGCACAATTGGTGATGAAAAATGGTTGGCCTGATGCCAAAGATGATGGGACTTAGCTCAAAATATCCTTCACTGATCCTCCAAAGAAATGGAGACTCTCTCCTCTGAAAAATGACTGATGGAGTGGTGTTGTAGAACCTCCACTAAAACACCCTGCAACATAGAATTATCCTGCTCCAGGAATAACGTTGTAGCTGAAGGAGGATGCTTGGCCTCAAGCCTGAATGTGGATAAAATAACTCCCTTAAGAGGCCTCTCTTGAAAGAGAAGGAATTCCTAAACAAGAATGCCTTGTGCTAAGTAGCACTGCAACTCTGCTGAACAACAAGAGAATGCACAAAGTCTAAAAAAACAAGAAATCTATAATCATAAGCATGTGAAACATTGGTTGACTTGCCCTCCTTTTAAAAACATGAGAGCTCCCTCTCCATGGGTCCCACTCTTTAGGGTTTCCTCCTTCAAGGAATCTTCCCTCCTCTTTCTCTGCATTGTCCCATAAGATGCTTTCCACCTCATACCTCTGCGCTATTTGACTTGGTCAAACTTGACCTAGCCTCTTTGCAAATGTCTCTTTTCACACATGAGGGTGTGAAATCTAGTTCTAAGGCTGATCCCCTTTCATACTAGAGGGATTTTATCCATGTTTTTATTTTGTTTGGGCCTCCTCACCCAATTATTCAACTCATAAGTGAAATTAACAAAATTTAATATTCCAATTTATTGAAGGAAAAATTTGGAATATTACAAAGTACTTCATGTGTTATCTTCAGGATTGGTTCTGCAACTATTTCCTAATATAGGAGGAAATAGAGGTTTGTGGCATTTAGTTTAGTAAAGGATGAATATATGGTTGTGAGTCAAGAAACATGTGAAGCCATATGGATGAGTAAAATAACTATGGGTATTTTTTAGTCAGGAAATGGATCTAAATTTACTTATTGTGATAATCAAAGATGCATTGAACTCTTTAAGAATGTAGTATTTCATGACAGGTCCAAGCACAATGATATCAGGTACCATCACTTGCGATATTGTGTGCAGAGGAGAACTATGATGCTTCAGTACATTCCAACTTAGGAGCAGGATGCAGCACATTCCATAGGTGTAGGATAGTGGTGGTGCAAAATCCCTTTCTTCCTAAGAGGTAGTGTTAGAAATGCAGCAAGAAAGGATAAACTTAACTTGTGCCTTAGTAAAATTTAGTAATTCTATTTTTCACATCAACAAGATGACTTGTATTGAATTTAACTTGTGTGACATGGATTTGTCTACTATTTTACTTAGTAAATTCAAGTTGTAGGCTATAAGTAGATTTTTTCACGTAGTGATTGCTAAAATTTAGGAATCTAGTTCAATTATTTTTAGTTTGACTCAGTTAACTGAGCTCAAGTAACTAATTGAGTCAGCTGAAGGCCAGTTAAGTAGTATAACTCTTGTTAACTCAATGATATCTCAGTTAAACTAGTCAATCAACTAAAAATAGCCCATAAATGCATGAATTAAAATTTTCTAACTGAAGTGCAGGAAAAGGTACAATGTAATTATAAAATGTATACTAGTTGAGTGTACAATCTTGGAAGTTAAGTAGGTGAATCATTGATTGGGAATTATGTAAGCAAATAGGAGAAATTTTCGTATCTTTTAGGAGCCAAATTCCTCTAATTTTTTGCAAGGAAATAGAAGTAGGCTTGGGCCTTGAATTGGCTAAGTGTTGGCTAGAACATGATAGTTAGTAGGAGAATAGGTTTACAATGCAGGTTGTGCTTAAGGATCGAAGCAAGAAATTGTAATAGTTTCTCATTCTCATCTTATTAATGAAAAGTAGTGGAGGGGTTTTCCCCCATTGGGCCCCTCTGTAAATCATTTTGTTCTTGTGGATTTTTAATGGCTGCATGTCATTTAATGTGTTTCTAAACTATTTTTTCCATTCCGCAGAATAGTAGATGAAATTTGGAATCTTTTGATTTCAATTTGATTTCATCAGTAGTAGTAAATTTCTATTAATTTATACAATTATGGTGTTGGGAATTTTATAAATTTATAATAGAGATAGGGTTTAAACATTGGATCTAGTCTTTCCAAATCCAAAATAAGAAAGTAGAGAGCTATTAGATCCAATACCTTCAAAGAAATGTCTCGAGGGCTAGAAATACGCCAAAAATAATAAATATAGACATTTAATGAGGGTTGATATTGGATCTAATTAGGTTTAGTCCTAGAGATGAACAAATTGAGGAAAAGTAAAATCATCAAAAGTTTGGGTTTAGAGACTAGGCCTAGAGGGCCAAAGATGCACCAAAAGTATTGAAGTAGTATTTTAGTACAAATTAATATCAAAGTGGCTTATAGATATATCAATCTACTACAAATGGGTATCCACTACTACCCCACTATAAAGAGGCCAAAGTAAATATTTTGTACTATACTTTAATGGGTCAAAAAGAAGGGATACATAATTCAAGTTTCTAGAATAATAGAAAAAAGGTTTCAGAGCAAGGGATGTAATAGAAAGGATGTGAAACATTGAATCGTGATCATTGGGTACAACAAAATGTTGTATAACCCAAGTATATGATATTTATGGAAAGGCTCTGGGACAAGAGTAACATATATCTATTAAGAGGTTGACACTTGATTGTTAAAGATGCATCCAAAGAAGAGATTAATTAGAAAATTCCATTGACAAGGTTGTGAAAGACAACATAGTTACGGTTCTAACTAGAGATCCCTTGGACATATTAATTCATTTGAAAATTTCATTGCCAAGGTTGTGAAAGACAACATTGATAGGGTTCTAACTAGAGATCCCTTGAACATATTAATAAATGATAAATACATAAGCGCATTTCCAACCGATGAAACCATGATTAAGGAGGAATATCTCAACTTATTTCTTGCTATTTTGTTGTTTTATTAAATAATGAAAGGTTTGTAATATGATGATAAATAAGAGCATAAGCATGATGATCTGGTGAGGGATTGAATAGATAAAACGCATATGCACTGATATGTATTAGTAAACTAATAGGGTAGATTCCTGAAGAAGTGTTAAGTGCATACAATAATGAATGAGAATGCATATAGCATGAAGAAATAATTGAATTAATCTATTGTCATAAAATCATTATGATGACTAAACATGGGGAAATGATTAACATGCAACCAAGGTCAGGCTGACTATATGGATACAAAAGCTAATAAGGATGTCATGCAGATTCTTGTGGGGATAAGGCTAGGATAATGAAGTATTAATCAAGTGGTTGGTGAAGAGGAGTGTAAGAAATATCCCTATACACTATTTGATCATGTAGCATACAATAAGTCCTAACAAGCATGCAAGTATGTTCTTGTATGCTTAAAATATTGAAAGGTAATTAGTGAGAAATTCCGTATTAAATATTTAATGTCAATAATGATATGACTGCATATATGGAAAATAAATACATATGTAGAATTATATATGCTCTAGGTGGTATTCATAGTTACCTGACCATTCCAGATACTTGGAATAAATGACTCTTTTTTGGTCATTGTCATAGGAAAAAGGATAACATGTTGTACCTATGATACATGTAACTAAATGGGACTAAGTTCTCATAAAGAATATTTTTTTAACATTCCATGAATGTCTATGAATAAGATATAAGAATATGCAAGTAGTGCAAGAGTGTGATAATGTGCATGATTTGATGTACATGATTGACAAGTTGTTTGAATGTATGGCTGAATCCATAATGTAAATGCATGTTTATGATTTTGCATCTAAAAAGGATTGATAAGCCACTCAAGTCATTATAGTGGGTACTAATTCGTGAAACTGAGATTACCTTAGGGATATTGAACTTGTTCCTTAGTAAAATTTAGTAATTCTATTTTCCACATCAACCTGATGACTTGGATTGCATTTAACTTGTGTGACATGGCTTTGTCTACAATTTTATTCAGTAAATTCAAGTTATAGGTTATAAGTAGAGTTTTGCAGATAGTGATTTCTTATATTGAGGAATATAGTTCAATTATTTTTAGTTTGAATTAGTTAATTGAACTCAAGTAACTAATTGATTCATTTGAAGGTCAGTTAAGTAGTAGAACTATTGTTAACTCAGTGATATCTCAGTTAAACTAGTCAATCAACTATAAATAGCCCAGACATGCATGTGATTAAAAAAAAATAACTGGAGTGGAGGAAAATGAACATTGTAATTATAAATTGTATACTAATTGAGTCTAAAATCTTGGAAATTAAGTTGGTGAATCATTCATTGGGAATTATGCAAGCAAATAGGAGAAAATTTCCTATCCTTTAGGAGCTAATTTCCTCTAGGAATGTGGAAGGAAATAGGAGCAAGATTGATCTGGATTTATGCAGGAACGCTATAAAATATAGAAATAGACATAAACACAAAGATGAAGTGAAAATAATTCATTTTATTAATATCAAATAATAGAAATATGCTGGCAGACATAATGGAAATAAACTAGCTAGGGCACTGGTAGCTTATATCTAAGAAGAGATGTGGTGGCTACAGGCCTCTGAACTATGTTACAATAAGGCTCGAGGGCCTATTTATTATTGAGAAACAATGGAAAACCCTAAACATTTAAAAACCTAACCCTAGGAGATGAAGCGGAAAAACTATGGGTCTCGTTTGGGTAAATTGGTGTTTCAACTTCCTGAGGATGTAAATTTGGCATACGATCTCTGTTTGACATGTACCATAACTTATTAGAAATATATATTTGAGAACTACAAATTTTGATGTGAAAAACATCAATCCAATGGTTTATTTTGCTCCTAGTTTTCCCAAAAAATGTCGTTTAGGGCCTCAAAATGGCTCCGAAAGTTCAAGACCCAAAAACAGCTAAAAATAGTAAGTTGTGCTAAAACTGAAAAGACTAAAAGAACCATTGGTGAGGGTTCAAATGGAATAGGTGGGTGGCCACCACTATCCACCTGGATCATTAGGGCTTAAAAATGGCTCTGAAGTGTTATCACCCAAAAAAAAAAAAATTAAAAACATCATTGTGTCAAGTTTGTTTTTGGTCATGGTTCAAAATTGGGTTTAGAAGTCAATGTAGGATTTGATCAAGGGTAGGTTAGATTTTCATAAGTTCAAAGCCCATCCTTAAGTTCAAATAACGTCTTTTTTAAGTTCCATTCATTGTCAAATATCCATAATTTCCATTTGTAGGTCATTTCCTAAAGTTTCAGGTCAAAAATGTGCAATTATCCAAGAAACCTCGTTTTCGTAGTGCCACTAGTTCAAAAAAGTTGATTTGTGCTACGAAAGGGCTAATAGTTTCATAGCGTAAACAGGGAAAAATACACTGCCGGCGCTACGAAAGCGCGATTTCTAAAATGCCTTGTCATTTGAGCTGAAATATGTCAGAATCCATTGGGAAATGGTAGGTTAGTGGTATGATGAGTTAGTTAATGATGAGATTCAGTGTACTTACCCACGTTGCAGTCATCATGGTCATGATAGGGTATGAATGAGGCATTATTCAGTTATGAGATGACATTTTAAATTCAAAATCTTTCCTAATTGGTCATTCTCATTTCCTTTGCCTCCATTCAAGTGTCTAACCTCTAAAGTGTCAAGCCAAACCTGTGGTTGTTCCATACAAAGGTTTTATACATCTTAATCAAGCGAGGCTGCTGTTTCACATATTCAAGCGAGGCTGATAGGTTTTTTGTGAAGCATGGAAGAGGAAAAGAAAGTCCACAGAGGGGGACACTACTTGAGACATGAGCTTGAAGATATGAAGGTCATAATTGAAGACCCAGCAGTGATGGAGGCATTCAGAAGAGTAGGTTGTCTTCAGTTTTGTGAAAATTTGCAGGGTTTCCACACACAGGTTTCCAAAGAATTTTCCTTGAACTTCAATGCAACAACTACCAAGGTTGGGATGCTAAGTGTGTCAATTTCACCAGAGATTATTGCTACTGTTACAGAGATACCAAGAGGTCAAGAAACTTGGTTTAAAGGTTTCAAATTTGATATGGAGAAATGTAAAGAGTCTATGAAACCTGAGTATGTAGATATGGACCTCAATAATTCTATCCCTACAAGCTGCATCAAAGACACTTATGCCAAGCTTCTGCTCAACATTCAGAGGTATTTTACATGTGAAGGCAGATATCATAAGGTTTACACATATCATTTCAAGCTACTTTTGCATTTCACTGGTAATATTTCACTCGATTTGCCTTTTTATCTGGATAGGAGTCTTGCAAAAGTGGCTGATAAAGTACAAGCCAAATCTGAAGGTTGTGAAACATCTTTGTTTCATCATGGTTTGATGAAGTTATTGATTTTGAGTGAGCTTCAGAAGATAGGTAGGGATTGGTCATCCTTTTTTTTTATAAATGGTTTTGAGTTGGAAACCCTAACTCCTGCTAGAAGCACTCAAACCAAAGGAACTCCATCACCTCCAGTAGCAGAGTCTAGTCAACTAGTGGTTGCAAAACCAAAAGAATTTGCAAAACTGAAGCCAAGGAAACAATTTGACAAAAGGACAGAGTAGACACAAGTGCTTGACACACCAACTCCATCACCTGCAAAATAGAGGTCAAAGATTGTCAAAGAGGAAAAATAGAAACAAGATGTCAGCAAGTAGGAAATCAAAAGAGTAACAAGAAGCCAAGCAGTGGCATTAAAGGGAAAAAAAATTGCTATAGATACAAAGGGAAACCCAGTAATGAAGGGAAATTTAGATGACATCCTTGATGCAATTGACATAGAGGAGACACCCATTTTTCAAGCTTAGTTCACTGGAGAAGATGAGCATAAACAGAAAAAGGCTAAGTCTGCAAAAAATCTTGAGTTTGAAGGGGAGGATGCAACCTACATCTTTCAAGCAAGAAAACCTATAACTAGGCATGCTAAGAAACTGAAGGAAGGCAGTAGGAAGTTCAAGAACCTATTGAGATAGTTAAAGCCCCTGAAGAAGTGGCTGATCTCTCATCACCTACTGTAAAGAATGCAGCCAGTAGAACAAAGAAGGGAAAATAAAAAATGACAAAGTTTCAACATCTTGAGGAGAAATTGAGCTTGGCAAACCAAGAAATTACTGTGATGAGAAAGAGGGCTAGAAAGCACAGTATTGAGAAAGAAGATTTTAAAATAATGAAAGCACTTTGGGAAGGACAAACTGGTTCTATTTCTGAAATTCTAAGTAGTGCAGAACAATTTTTCAAATGGACAGTTCCAGCCATCAAGAAAGCCAAATTTGTCAGAGTAATAAATACTCACTTGAGAGATAATAACAGAAGACTTATAGATCAAGTGGAGGACTTGGAGTCGCAACTAAAATTTATTCAGGATGAATTAAAGAACAAAGGTGTTAAAATGACAATCATTGAAGAGTCAAAAGCTAAATCAAGTGAAAATGAAGAAGGGACCTCATGAAGGCTGAAATGGCTGTGTTTTCAGTTCATATGGATTTTTGATATGATGGAATTAGTTTTATTTTGAGTTTTGGTACATTTTCAATTTCCATTTTGGAAAATTTTGGACAAAACTGCCCACTCAGCAGTTTCGTAGCGCAGACAGTGTAAAAAGGGAGAAAAGCGCTACGAAACTGCTGTAGTAGCTTTTCTTGCCCTTTTTCATCAAATTTTGAGGGGTAAAAACATGAATCAAGAACTGAAAATGCTGAGGAGGATGTATTTAAAGATAATTAAGTTAGTTTTGGAGGAAAGAGGTCAAGATTTTGAAGAAAAATGGGTAAAAGAGCAGCGCTATGAAAAGCGCTACAAAACTGTGGTGTTTTCGTAGCCAGTCTATTGCAACTCATTTGAACAGTTTGAAGATGGTTTTGGATAGCTGGAGCTTTGGGAGGATTTTTGGCAGGTGTTAATTCAATTCTAATAGCAAAGGACCTCAAAATAATGAGTTCATGATGGTTATAATGTTTCAAGGGTGCAAAGGACCCTATGCCTAGAAAATAGGGGACTGTTTCCTACTTTGACGGAGGTCAGCATTATGGTCATAAATATTTGAAGCCTATCATCTAGATTCAACCATGTGTGAATACACTTGGAAAATGATGTAATTTAGTTTAGATAAGGTTGTTATGGATAGAGATAAGGAGTTTGAATCCTATTTGTAATAGGATTGTTTAGTAGATTAGCTGTCTTTTTGTAATAGATACCATGTCATATGGTTATGCATGGTGTCAAGAGTCAGGAATTAGATGTATCTAGCATAAGATAAGATTATCTCATGTTGTAAATGGTCTATAAAGGACCAAGAAGTCAAATGTACCAGGGTTTTTATTAAAAGACTGTGCTTATTGTAATTGAATGGTTTTCAGCTAATACATAAATTTCTACTTAGCCAACTTGAGATTTAGAAGGAGTTCTAGTGTTTTCTTGTTATAATTGCATCTTTGATTATCCTATTGCAGTGGTGTTTGAATATGTTACTCATAATTCATCTTCGATGCTCTGACTTCCTATATAGATCAACTTCCTGTGTTTTTTACAGTTTCACATGTGTATATCTTGACTAAAAATTTGATATGCCTCAACTTCCGTGTTAAGTAGATTTATTGATTTGCTGAAATTATTTTAACTCCATAAGCCCAATGTGTACTCGCTGATGATATTTTCAACCTACATTTATCATCTATCTGATTATCACCCCACATAGAGTTAGCCATCTATATTTTTATCAAAATCATTAACCCTTGAGAGAGCCCTCTCAGGTTGAGGAGGCTAAGCCTCAATCAAAAGATTGGTTTGAAACAGTTACATGAGATTGATTTGATTCACAGCCTATCAGGTCCAATTTTGTGATAAAATTTTGGTGCGTCTGCTGGGAGTCTGAAGATTATATTTTCCCAAAATTTTGAAGCTGAACTTCTAAAGGTAGCAGGAGCTCAGGAAGCTTTTCGAGGCTGCATATACCTTGGTGACTCCATTCAGAATTTATATGATCAAAGGTGGCTTTGAGAAGGAGATACATGAGGAGTAATCTTGACCCAGATCCAACTATCATCGTGGACAATCCAAACATTATTTCCAGAGGTAGTCAAGGCATTTCTAAAATATCAGGTACTCCATCACATTCGAAATCCTTGTCCTCTGAAATTTTAACAAGTCCTGAAGATAAAAGAGTTGATGATAAAATTCAAGAGGTTTTGTTTAGATCAGAAAGTGAAAAAGAGCTAATTGAAATTGTCTTAGACTTGCATAAAAGAGGTATTGATACCTCAGCTCTAGTAACACAGGAAGACAAAGAAGAGTTTTGGGAAGCTGTTACTTCTAAGTTGTTTTTGGAAAAAGTGTCTTTAGAAAAATTCAAAAATCTTGATCCTTTTGAAGTCTTGTTGAAAAGAAAAGCTGGTTTACCTCTTCCAAATTGGAGTTCAATTATTAGTGGACCACAAATACCAAACAATCCTCCCCACAGAATTTTTTCATCCTCTATTTTGGCCATCCCTAAAACTACTACAATCCCTTCAACCATGGCTGGAAATATACCTCCTCCACCTTCTGCACCTGCTAGATATGCCCCTCTTGTTCTTCCAGCTATCTTACATGACCTCCCTAGCAAATATGCTGCTAGAATAAAAAATTGGAGAAGTTATGAAGACATTACAACAGAAGAACATGTGGACCAATTTAATGATTTTATAGACAGGCAGGAGGTTGATGATGAAGATGTTAAGTTGAGGTTGTTTGCTCATAGTTTTACTGGTGAAGTTAAGAAGTGGTATAAATATCTTACCCCTAGAAGTTTTCATAATTGGAATTATTTTGAAGATACTTTTTTGAGAAAATGGGGAAAGAGAACTAATCCACTACAAGCCCTCACTGAGTATAGCACTTTGAAGAGAGCTGCTAATGAATCTGTTCAAAACATTTCAAAAATGTTTAACAAGGTGTATGACTCTATTCCTGCCCATTTGAAACCACCACAAGCCTTAGCTCAGATGAGATATGCTGAAGATTTTGACTATGAGTTTTCTATATTAGCTAAGAGAAAGAGAATCCCTTTCACTTGCTGAAATGAAAAATGTTGCAGTGAAGGTGGAGGTTAATTTGATAGCAGCTAAAAAGTAAAAAATGGGTAAGACTAAGTTGAAAGAAGAGGATAAACCTTCCTCCTCTACCTCTCAGGATAAGCTAGATTCAATTATGAAAACAATGGAAAAGTTTATGGATAGGTTGGCCCTTGGGAATACCTCTACTCCTCCTGCACAACATGAACCTCAATTTAGAAACTCTTAGTTCAAGAGACCTTAGAATCAACAAAGACCAAGGGAAAATAGAAATCAATAGCTTGATCCTCCAGTGAGGCCTCCTTTCCAACAGAACTTGATTGATGAAGAAGATAATCCTGAAATTCCTGAAGAGTCTATTCATTTTTTTGATGAAGAAATGTCTAGAATTTTCTTGACTAAAGAAAAGCATGATCAATCAGACCAAAGTAATCATGGAGAGGAAACATCAGATTATCTAAAGGGGTATCAACATGCTATTTTTGAGATGCAACAACAATACAATCTCAGAAATAGAAATGTGCCTATCATTGCAAACAAAACACAACCAAAGAAAGATACACCAACTATTCCTCCTATCAAAGAAGCTAAAAAATCTATTTCTATTTTCAGCGTTGAGAATGAAATTTATAAGATTAAAATATCAGTCCCTTTTGGTGAGATTCTCAAGGTAAATTAATATAGAAGCATGATTGTCAAAATGTTGAATTCACAACTAGGAGCTGCTGATATATTGAATGTACTAAAGGATCATCCAACCATATACTTGGGTCCAACACTAGAAGATGACAAGAATGAGGAGGTGCCTCCTTTTTATGTGAGTCTTATCATTCATGACATGACATTGCATAATTCTATGTTGGATTCAAGGGCCTCTCACAATATTATGCCCAAAGTAATCATGGAAAGAATGGGGTTAGAAATAACTAGGCCATATAAATACTTGTTTTCTTTCAATTCAAAAAGAGTTCAATGCATTGGTTTAATTAAGGATGTTGTTGTTGGTCTAACGCAAATTCCTGCTAAGACTTTGGTTATGGAAATCATGGTAGAATACATTCTACCAAATTTTGGTATGCTATTATCAAGGTCATGGGCAGAGAAAATAAAAGGTACAATGTAGAAGGACCTTACTTATGCCACCATTCCTGTTTTTGGTGATAAAAGAAGATTGTATCGAGAGACAAGAATGGCCTACATGGTGAGTAGTAAAGACAAACCCCAAAATTTTCCAATTTATGCTCTTGATACTAAACTTGGTTCTGCTATTCTTTTCAATGAGTTGACTGATGAAGCAAAATAGGAGAGGAAAGCATAAAATCAGAGTTCTGAAATTCAGCAGTCTGAAAATCAGCAAACAAAAGATCAACAAGTTAGTGATAAAGATGTGGAAGGTTGGTGGTCATTGCATTTTGATGGATCAGCAGGAAGAGAAGGAGCAGGAGCAGGGATTTGGATCACAATTCCAAGTGATGAGAGTAAGTTCTTTCCCTATAAATTGAACTTTGATTGCACGAATAACATGGATGAGTATGAATCCTTTATTTTGGGCTTACAGGTTTTGAAAATAACGAATGTTCAAAACATTTTTGTTTCTGGAGATTCAAAATTAGTCATTAAACGAATTGGGGGTGTTTATCAAATAAATGACATAAGGATGAGGGAATATAGGAACTTGGTTTTGGACATGTTGGAAAATTTTCAAGTTTATTCATTCATGGTCAAAACTAGAGAACAAAACTCCATTTTTGATTCTCTTGCTGTCTCTACAAGTCTTTTCATTATTCCTATGCATTCCACAGAAAAATATGAGGTTGAGATTCGTCATAGACCAGCTATCCCTGATAATATTACTCATTGGAAATTTTTTTAGGATGATCAACAAGTGAAGAAATTTATTGAGCCAAAAGAAGAGTTTGAAAATATACAAGTAGATCAGCAAAATATGCTTGCTGAGTCTAAAGGGAATTTTGAAGTTTTGCAACTAAAGAACAATTCTATACCAAAGGGACTCATACCTCTTAAATTTTTTTTTGATCAAAATGATGTTTTTAAATCCCCTAAAATACAAGCTGATGATGAAGAAGTTGAGAGTTGTAACCTTGGTACAATAGCTATGCCCAAAATGATTAAACTCTCAAAGTTTCTTTCAGCTGATATGAAGTTTAAGTATATTGAAATGATGAAGAGATTCATAGATGTGTTTGCTTGGAATTATGCTGATTTGAAAGAATATGACCCCACTATTATTCAACATACTATTCCCATAAAATAAAATGAAAAGCCTTTCAAGCAGAAGTTAAGGAGGATCAATCCACTTCTCATGCCATTGATTGAGAAGGAGGTCAAAAAAATATTTGATGCTAAAATCATTGTCCCAATTAGATTTTCAAATTGGCTTGCAAACTTGGTTCCAGTTAGGAAAAAGAGTGGAGAAATCAGAATATGTATTGACTTCAGAAATTTGAATAAATCTTCTCTGAAGGAAAATTATCCTCACCCAAAGATGGACCAAATTTTGAAAAATATTGTTGGTTCTCAGAGAATGTCTATGCTTGATGGTTTTTCAGGTTATAATCAGATCCTTGTACATCCTGATGATCAAGAAAAAACAACCTTTATTACACCATGGGGTACTTTTATGTATGCCATGATGTCATTTGGTCTCATGAATGCAGGAGATACTTTCCAGAGGACGATGGATATTTCTTTTTCTGAAGAGAAGGAAAAGATGGTGGTTTTTTATCTTAATGGCATAATAGTCTTCTCAAGGAGGAAATAAGATCACTTGAAGCACATAGAAAGAATTCTGCTGAAGTGCAGAAGGTTTGGCATCTCTCTAAATCCCACCAAAAGTATTTTTTATTTAACATCAGTTAAATTACTTAGACACATAATTTCTAAATATGGGATTAATATTGATCCAAACAGGGTCAATGCAATTCAGAAGGTGGATTTTCCAAGAAGCAGGAAGGAGATTCAATCTTTCCTTGGAAAGGTAAATTTTGTAAGGCGATTTATTCCTAATTTTATTGAGATTGTGAAGGACATAACAAGGATGCTGAAGAAGGGAGTTGACATTAAGTGGACAACAGAAGCAAGACACTCATTTGAGGAAATAAAAAGGGAACTCACACAAGCACCAGTATTGATCAGTCTAGATTTCTCAAAAGAATTTCTGGTTTTTACTTTCGCATTAGAGAATACTATCACTAGAGTTCTGCTACAAAAGGGACAACAAGGTATTGAGCAACCTATTTCCTTCTTTAGTAGGAAATTAGCTAACTCTGAGCTGAAGTATAATATCTTAGAGAAGCAAGCCTATGCCTTGGTGAAGGCTATCAAAGATTTCAGAATTTATATTCTGCATTCTCATATTATGGCTTTTGTTCCTAATACTGTTGTGAAAGACATCCTCACTCAAGAAGATCCTGATGGTAAGTGGGGAAAATGGATTGCTAAATTGCTGGAGTATGATATAGAGATTAAACCAAAAAAAAATTTCAAAGGGAAAGGCTTAGCAAAGCTGATGGCGCAGTGAAACTTTGACTGTCTTGACGTAAACTTAATTGCAGAAATATCAGAGATTTCTGATGAGGAAGAAGAACTAGTCCCTATTGAAGAGAAATACATCACTTCAGATTGGTACAAGGAGGTTGTTTTTTTCCTAAAACATCATAAACGACCTGTTGATTTAACAAAGTCTAAGGAAAGGTTTGTAAAGCTAAAATTCTTGAGATATTGCATTTTTGACAGAAATCTATTTTGGAGGGATACTAGTGGAATTTTGCTGAATTGTTTGCTGGAAGAAGATGATGATAAAGTAATTGAGGAGTTCCAAAAAGGAGATTGTGGAGGTCACCATTATTCGAAGGCCATAGTGAACAAGATTCTTAGAGCAGGGTATTATTGGCCTACAATGTTTAAGGATGTCTACAAAAATATTGCAGCCTACCATGAATGCTAGATTTTCGAGGGTAAGAAGAAGCTTGTACCTTTGCCTTTAATGCCTATCTATGTGGAAGCGTCATTTCAGCAGTGGGGGTTAGATTTTATTGGAGAGATTCATCCATCATCATCAGGTCAGCATCGCTGGATTCTCACAACGACTAATTAATTCACCAAATGGATTGAAGCAATCCAAACTAGGAAAGCAAATGATTCTGTTATTATTTCTTTTTTAGAAAATAATATCTTGTCTAGGTTTGGCTGCCCCATGAAGGTTATAACTGATAATGCACAGGCATTTAAGTCTAAGAAGCTGATCAATTTTTGTCAACAATATCATATTACTCTTGGGAATTCTACTGCATATTATTTGCAAGGGAATGGTCTTGCCGAATCTTCTAACAAGAGCATTGTGAGGATCATCAAAAAGGTGTTGCAGGAGAATAAGAAGGCTTGGCATTTGAAGCTGAAGTATGCCTTATAGGCTGATAGGATATGCACAAAAAGGTAAATTGGAACTTCACCATATGAGTTGGTATATGGGGCTGAGGCCATTTTTCCTACATCTCTAGGGGTACCTATCATGAAACTGATTCAAGGGTTAGAAAAGGAACCAAATGTAGTCCAGAGGAGAATTAATCAGCTAATAGCTCTACAGGAAAAGAGGAATGAAGTTTATAACAGCAATCAACAATCTCAAAACAGAATCAAGAGGACATTTGATAGGAAGATCAAGGAGGAAAATTTTCAAATTCAGGATGAAGTGCTGAAATGGGAGGCTAGAATTGAAGAGAAAGGAAAACATGGTAAGTTTGAGAACTTATGGAAAGGTCCTTTCAAGATAGCTGCTTTCCATGGAAACAATACTTACATACTGCAGGAGATGGATGGAAAATCATATGTTGGAGGACCTATAAATGGCAGGTTTTTAAAGCATTACTCTTCCTAAAAATATGAATGATCATTCATGTCATTGTGCATATTCCATGTTATGAGTTTTACTGCTAATAATGACATTCTAAATCAGCAAGCTTGAGCCCGAGGTGAAGGCCACTAGAGCTTGAGGAGAAATCTTGGCAATTTCAAATTTTTTCTATTTTTGTCAAGAAAATGGATAGCAGCACTGGAACTACTGGTTCTTAGTGTACCATACGGGAACACTATCCCAAGTGAAGCCATTGTTATCACCCAATTTTTTTTTTCAAAACATCATTGTGTTAAGTTTGTTTTTGGTCATGGTTCAAAATTAGGTTTAGAAGTCAATTTAGGATTTGATGAAGGGTAGGTTAGATTTTCATAAGTTCAAAGCCCATCCTTAAGTTCAAATGAAGTATTTTTTAAGGTTCACTCATTTTCAAATATCCATAATTTCCATTTGTAGGTCATTTCCTAAGGTTTCATGTTAAAATTGGTCAATCAGCTAAGAAACCTCATTTTCGTAGCGCCACTAGTTCAAAAAAGTTGATTTGCGCTGTGAAAGCGCTAATAGTTTCGTAGCGCAAATAAGGAAAAATACACTACTGGCACTACGAAAACGCGATTTCTAAATTGTCTTGTCATTTGAGCTGAAATATGTCAGAATCCGTTGGGAAATGGTAGGTTAGTGGTATGATGAGTTAGTTAATGATGAGATTTAGTGTACTAACCCACGTTTCAGTCATCATTGTCATGATAGGGTATGAATGAGGTGTCATTCAGTTATGAGATGACATTTTAAATTCAAAATCTTGCCTAATTAGTCATTCTCGTTTCCTTTGCCTCCATTTGAGTGTCTAAGCTCTGAAGTGTCAAACCAAACCTGTGGCTGTTCTATACACAGGTTTTCTACATCTTAATCAAGCTAGGCTTATATAAACTAATCAAGTGAGGCTATTGGTTCACATATTCAAGCAAGGCTGATTCAATTTATCAAGTGAGGCTGACAGGTTTTCTGTGAAGCATGGCAAAGGAAAAGAAAGTTCAAAGAGGGGGACACTGCCTAAGGCATGAGCCTGAAGATATGAAGGCCATAATTGAAGACCCAATAGTGATGGAGGCATTCAAAAGAGTAGGTTGTCTTCTATTTTGTGAAAAGTTGCAGGGTTTCCACACATAGTTTTCCAAAAAATTTTCCTTGAACTTCAATGGAACAACTACCAAGGTTGGGATGATAAGTGTGCCAATTTCACCAGATATTATTGCTGCTGTGACAGAGATAGCAAGAGGCCAAGAAAATTGGTTTAAATGTTTCACTTATCCATAGAAGCTGCATCAAAGACACTTATGAAAAGCTGTTGCTCAACATTCAGAGATATTTTACATGTGAAGGCAGATATCATAAGGTTTACACATATCATTTCAAGATACTTCTGCATTTCACTGGTAAGATTTCACTCGATTTGCCTTTTATCTGCATAAGAGTCTTGCTAAAATGGTTGATAAAGTACAAGCCAAATCTGAAGGTTGTGAAACATCTTTGTTTCGTCATGGTTCGATGAAGTTATTGATTTTGAATGAGCTTCAGAAGATAGGTAGGGATTGGTCATCATTTTTTTATATAAATGGTTTTGATTTGGAAACCCTAACCCCTGCTAAAAACCCTTAAACTTAAGGAACTCCATCACCACTAGTAGCAGAGTCTAGTCAAACTGTGGTTGAAAAGCGAAAGGAATTTTCAAAACTGAAGCCAAGGAAATAAGTTGAGAAAAGGATAGAGCAGACACAAGTGCTTGATACACCAACTCCATCACCTGCAAAATAGAGGTCAAAGATTGTCAAAGAGGAAAAATAGAAACAAGATGTCAACAAGAAGGAAATCAAAAGAGTAACAAGAAGCCAACCAGTGGCATTAAAATGAAAAACATTTGCTACAACTACAGAGGACAACCCAATGATAAAGGGAAACTTAGATGACATTCTGCATGCTATTGACATAGAGGAGACACCCATTGTTCAAGCTGAGTTCATTAAAGAATATGAGCATAAACAGAAGAAGGCCAAGTCTACAAAGAAGCTTGAGTTTGAGGGTGAAAATGAAGCCTTCATCTTTCAAGAAAGAAAACCTATAACTAGTCTTGCTAAGAAATTCAAGGAAGGAAGCAAGGAAGTTCAAGAACCTATTGAAATAGCTAAAGCCCCTGAAGAAGTGATTGATCTCTCATCACCTACAGTAAAGCATGCATCTAGCAAAACAAAGAGGGGGAAAGAAGAAATGACAGAGTTTCAACATCTTGAGGAGAAATTGATGTTGGAAAACCAAGAAATTGTTGTGATGAGAAAGAGGGATAGAAAGCACAACATTGAGAAAGTAGAGTTCAAAAGAATGAAGGCACTGTGGGAAGGTAAAACTGGTTCTATTTCTGAAACTCCAAGCAGTGCAATTTTTTTTTTGATGTGGACAGTCCCAGGAATAAAGGAAGCCAGATTTGTCAGAGTAATAAATACTCACTTGAGAGCTAATAAAAGGAGACTTAAAGATCAAGTGGAGGACTTGGAGCAGCAGCTGAAATTGACTCAGGATGAGTTAAAGAACAAAGGTGTTAAAATGACAATCATTAAAGAATCAAAAGCTAAATTAAGTGAAAATGAAGAAAGGACCTCATGAAGGCTAAAATGACTGTGTTTTTAGCTCATATGGCTTTATGACATGATGGAATCAATTTTATTTTGAGTTTGGGTACATTTTCAGTTTTTATTTTGGAAAATTTTGAACAAAACTGCTCACTCAACAATTTCATAGCGTAGACAGTGTAAAAAGGGAGAAAAGTGCTACGAAACTACTATAGCAGTTTTTCTTTCCTTTTTTCATCAAATTTTGAGGGGTAAAAAGATGAATCAAGAATTGAAAACGCTGAGGAGGATGTATTTAAAGATAATTAAGTTAGTTTTGGAGGAAAGAGGTCAATATTTTGAGGAAAAAAGGGTAAAAAAGCAACGCTATGAAAGGCGCTATGAAACTGTGTTGTTTTCATAGCGCAGTGTATTAAAACCCATTTGAAAATTTTGGAGATGGTTTTAGATAGCTGAAGCTTAAGGAGGAGGTTTGGCATGTATTAATTCAATTTCTAACAGCTAAGGAGCTCGAAATAAAGAAGTTCATGGTGGTCAGAATGTTCCAAGAGTGCAAAAGGACCCTATGCCTAGAAAACAGGGGACTGTTTCCTACTTTGATGGAGGTCAAAATTATGGTCATAAAGATTTGAAGCCTATCATATAGATTCAACCATGTGTGAATACACTTGGAAAATGATGTAATTTAGTTTAGATAAGGTTGTTATGGATAGAGATAAGGAGTTTGAATCCTATTTGTAATAGGAATATTTAGTATATTATTTGTCTTTTGTAATAAATACCATGTCATATGGTTATGCAAGGTGTCAAGAGTCAGGAATTCGATGTATCTAGCGCAAGATAAGATTCTCTGATGTTGTAAATGGTCTATTTTAACATCCCCAAAAGGGACTGCTTAGCAAGACAGGCCTGAAAAACGCATTTTTCAGGGATGTGTGCTTCAAAAACCAATATCATCCCTTGGATCCCTTATATCTGATAATATAAGACCCAAATCCAAGAGGAGATCAGAAACCATTCAAGCTAGGTGAGGCAAACAGGCCTCCCACACCTAGTATGACTTGAATATTGCCCAAGGAAGGGTTGTAGTAGTATGTAAACAAAATACTGGAATAAAAAAAATCTTGCCACACAAAAATATGTTAAGAAACACTTGAGCATCAATTGTATGTACATCAACAAGAAGTATGATCCATTCTACCCACAAAATATGGGGAAAAGCAGCAATTTATACCCTAAAAAGGTTAAATTCAGAGATTTTCGTAAAAATAAGGGAAAATGATAGTGGGATCCCCTATCTTAGGTCATGTGGGACTCACATACCAAATTGTAGCTAAAAAAAATGATTCTAGCTATGTTAAACAGATCTCCCACTCAAGATATGGCTTAAAAATGCCCAAATCCCATGACTTGACTTATGCTGATTTTATTGAAGCATAGAGAACGTAAATTTCTGAAGGTTTATGATGCAATATGATGGAAAATACATACATACATTTTATTACATCAGATCATGGAGAAAAATAGAGTATTATCCCCCTTTACACATTTTATAAATGACCTGGCAAGGGTTTTCATGAAGGTACAAGTGTAAGAATGACAATTCTGCAAGATCTAGATCTGAAAAATGTAGTGCACTGCAGCGGTAGATTAAAACTTAGATCTAGAAAAATATAGTGCATGAATAGTTAGATTTACAATAGATCCATATACTAAAATGTCTTTATATTACATACCCCTTGGGTTTTCAGCATTACATGAAAGAACAGGAGTAGATCTGAGATTTTCTGCAGTAGATTTGTAGATCTCTTAAGGATTCCTAAAGCACATACAGGATTATTCAGATCAGATCTGAATATAACATGGAATACAGTAGGAAACCATGGATCACCACAGTGACGGGCAGATCCCCCACACTAGAGATCGCTCCTCAAAAGATACTGAACACCCTGCAACTTCCTTCTTGTAAATAATGCAGTTCAAGAGGATAAAATACGATGTATACGTGTAGAACACTTTGGCCTGATGCCAAGATACAGATCTAAATCTCAATAGCTAATACACTCTTCCAAGAGGATAAAAGACTCATTCAATGAGAAGAGGCACTAATATGGTCTAGATCTGAATAGATCTAACCTCCACTTGCTGCAGCTTACAAAAGCAACCAAAACCTCACTGAATCTGCGTTGCAGTTGGAAGTAGAAGCTTGGTCAAATGCCTGATAGTGGATGAGAAATACAAGACTCTTCCAAGAGGCCTCTTAAGGAAATAGAGGAGATCCCTGTGCTAAACAACACTATTCTCAGCTAAACAGTTAGAGAATGAGAAGTGTCTAAGCAGAAAAATATTTTCAATACAATATGTTCAACAACCCTTCTCTTTCTGCTCTCCTATTTCATTTATAGGATGAAAGCCTTGCAAACCCTAAACCATCTCAAAAGGTTTATCTCCTTTCACATTTGGGACCTCCAACTAGAACTGTGTTGTTCCTCTAGGTTCATTGCATCTGTACAACGCTATAGATTTGGTCCTGTTGACCTAGCTAATTGTCACAGTCCCCTTTCACACATGAGGGAATTTTATTAAGGAAGCCCAGATTTAGCCTTGTTCACATGGGCATTGATTTATTTTGCTGTTTAAGAAGTTTAATTTGTCCTCCTTTACAATTTTATCCTTGAACAATAAAGTGAAAACAAAATTGAATATTCCTATTAGCTTGGGATAATTAGGAATATTAAATCTATAAAGGACCAAGAATTCAAATGTACCAGGGTTGGAAATTTTTAGCAAAAGACTGTGCTTATTGTAATTGATTGGTTTTCAACTAATACAGAAATTTCTACTTAGCCAAATTGAGATTCAGAAGGAGTTATAGTGTGTTCTTGTTCTAATTTCATCTTTTATTATCCTATTGCAGTGGTGTTTGTCTATGTTACTCAGAATTCATATTTGATGCTATGAAATACTATATAGATAAACTGACTATGTTTTTTACAATTTCACATGTGTATCTCTTGACTAAAACTCTAATGCCTCAACTTTCATGTTAAGTAGATTTATTGATTTGCTGAAATTATTTTGACTCCATAAGCCCAATGTGTAATTCTGATGTGATTTTAAACCTACATTTATCATCTATCTAATTATTACCCCACATAGAGTTAGCCATCTATATTTGTATCAAAATCATTAACCCTTGAGAGATCCCTCTCATGTTGAGGAGGCTAATCCTCAATAAAAGCATTGGTTTGAAACACTTACATGAGATTGATTTGATCAGCATCATATCAAGTCCAATTTTGTGATAACAGATCCTGTGTCACTTCAAGTTCCCATAAATCCATTAGGGTATACATTTAGTCGAATAACCTAGCATGCGCCAACATCTTCGGCTGAACCATCTATTCCTGTTGTGATGGCACCTACTCTCGCTACCCCGTCGATGTTCACAACATCACCAGAGTCACATTTATATGGTGGCCCTTTCGTCCAACCTAGTTATGGAAATATTTATCTAGAAAATTTTCTAGTGCATCTTCAAACCCATGGACTTCGCCAATGTCATCGTCTGGTATTCTATCTAGTACATCTCTAGTGAGTACTGAACGACTTGATCCTTTATATACATCATCAGGGAAATATCAAGCTGGTCCATCTGGGTATATTACATCAAGTACAATTTCAATTGGACTCCCAGCATTTGGAGAACAATATTTTCGATATTATTATACTCCTCATGCTAGGGGGCAATGTATGGTCACCCATTTTGACAGTACTCCATCGTTATTTGGTCATCCTAATGTCGGAATGAATGTTTGTCAGTAGAAGCCCACTCTACCCATCCAACCACAAATGGTTGTACAATCATATCAACTGGTTCAACCTGTTGCACCCACATATACTCCACTTTTTAATACATCTTTACCCCTGTTACATGCTCAAACTGTTGTACCTCAACCATCCTAGGCAGGTCCTTGGACCCATTACCCTCAATTATTGGGTCCTCAGACTCCAACAACTTTGGCTAGTTTACAACAACCACCTGTATCCGACATTATTTATTCAAAAGATAGATTACCATTTATGGGATGTCACAGCCACAACCTGGTTTCACCTATCAACAATCGAATCCAAGCTATTCAAGGTTGGGTTATAATCTTGGTGGACATATTCCTTGGCAGCCACAAGCGCAAATGCCCAGGTTTTGATCAACAGAATCCTCAAGAATTTTCTTATAAAAAAAAACCTTATATGGGTTACCAGCAATAGATTCCTTATGTTGGTGCTCAAAGGCCTGTTACCCAAGAAATTCCATCATACCCTAGCTATCCTTAACCAGACCTAAATCGACAGTTTCCCTTTATTGCAACATTAGAGTTACCGGATTTAAACTGGCTTACCAATGATCCAATCAACTATACTCCTTGGTGGCCAATGGTACCTCATAAATTACCCTTGGATATTCATAACTTCAATGGAAACCCTTGGGAAGACCCATCGACTCATGTTATGACTTATCATATATGGTTTTCATCTAACTTCCTAAATGATAACTCTGTTCAACTGCATATTTTCTAGCGTACGCCCACAGATCTAGCCGTGAAATGGTACATTGAGTTACCAAGAGCTTCTTTTCAAAGTTTCACTACCCTAGATACTGTGTTTTTGACCCACTACCACATATCCATAAGATATGAAACTGGAACAAAACTCTTGACTAATTTTAAACAGACTAATGCTACTCACATCTCTGATCATATTCATGAGTGGTGTCGTCTTCATCGAATGGTTAAGACATTTGTTCTTGATCATCTCCTTGCTGAGTGGTTCATTAAGTCCCTGTTACTATCTATAACTGAGGATGAGACATAGCAATCAATATACATGGCTTGGGCGGCGAATCAGAAATCATCGTCATCGGTCGTTTGGGTCAATCTTTCATTATATTTTGGTACTCCATATGATCCTTTTTCATCCACTTTCTTGACAGATGAGAACATAGTGGAATCCATGATTCCAAAAGGAGACCCATGGGAATATCATCATCATCGTTCCCATATTCAGGATTATGAAGAAGATAATCTCATTGAACTATATCATGCATTGATCAAAACATTCTTTTAGAATTCTTTTCCTATTAATGCAATTGTTGAGCTACATCTTTGTCCAAATTTTTATGGGTTTTTATCCAAATAAATACATGATTGTACCTAGTGTTTAAACATTTTTTATCCATTATTTTGTTAATTAGAGTAATTTATAATTAAATTATAAATCCTTGTTGAATAAGTGTTTTGTGTAATTGTCTCACTAATAAATGTCTTCTTGATGGCAGGTGATGGTAGGTGAATAAGTTACTGCAAAAATGCATTGAAATACGGATCCTTGCATAAAATCAGCAGCTGAGCAAGCAGCTAGGTAGTTGAGTACGAGATTCCTGTAGGTTAAAATATCATTTTTGCAACCAAATGGAGCAAAATCTCTAAAATCAAAATCTCCTTCGGTGTTCAATTGTGTTGTGGAAATTGTGAAGATGATAAGATAATCGTTGTGTGCGACGATGACCCCATAAAATACCATTATGAATTCATTAAGGAGCTTCCTCCACATTGTTTATCATACATGCCTTTTCCAGTAAAAGTAGATACGCTCATTGATTATGTTGCACAAGAGCTAGTCGATGGAGGTGGACGTATTTTTATGTTTTAATTGTTAGAAAATTAGAACGAGGCATCATGGTTTACTAAAGGAAAAATGGAAAGGTTTGTCTGATTTGTAAACAATCCTGAGCTGCTGGAGAAGGCCAATTCAATTCAGTAGGAGATGGCTCAATTGAATAATGCAAGAAATTTTAATCTTGCTCCAAATCCCCTCGATGATGGAGATCAAACTTCCACTATGAAATTGACAACAGACAGGAGCACTCCAAGATCATAATTCAAGTCGAGGAAGGAGATGGTGCTAGATGATGCTTCAAGGATTCACATATTGCGTGCCATAGAGGTGTGCCTTATGACGTTACACCACGAATTAAAAGTAGCTTTAGCTCATGCTACTATTGCTGGATTTTCAGTTGGACAAATGGCTAATCTCATGGCTTTTTATGAATGGTTTGGAGCAAATCGCTTAAGGGAAGCATGCACCAAGTTTGTGCTCTCATGTCAACAAAGAGAGCAGGAGTTCAATGCTTTAAATGACGGTGCTTTGGAAGAGATGGGCACTCCCTCAAGTGTTTCTGCATTGTTGCATTTAAGAGGAAGCTATAAATATAAGACGCATAACTTTGAATAGAGTGGTTGGCACTCCTGATTTAAGCATTTGACCGTTATTGCAAGGAGAAACGTTTCCTAGGGAACATGTGGGAGCCTCTATGTACATGAGCAGTATAAAATTAGGGAATTCTTACTGATGTGGCTACGTTGCAAATGTATGTGTTGCAAAGTTTTCTCTTAGGCAAGCGATAGCAAGAAACATGTTGCAACTGGTTGTTGAAATCACTAAATCCTCTAATGGTTGAAGCAGCAACATATCTTCCACCAATAGATAAAACAAAACTCCTATGCTTGAACAGAGATTCTGCATTGTGCTTGACTGTGCTAACCTCGTGTTTCTTTTGGGGTTGTCCAAACTGGTTCATTAAAATCTACTTGGTTCCCATTATAGAGGTTAGATTAAGCATATGAGTGTGTGAACAATATTGTAGAGAAAGGGGCAGACCCCTACGATATCAGTTCTGGATATTTCGATATCAATTTCATTGCTACTATTCGAGGGAAGCGATTTCATAGGGATCGAGGGCATGCAAAATAGGGCACACAAAAGCCGGGTCTACCCAACTCGAACCTAAATGGGAAATCACATATCGTTGTTTTGATTTTATTCACCTGAATCCTAAATTTGTCTTATATATAACCACCAACATTAAATTAGGAGCAGCGTTGCTGCTATAAAGGAGAACGCTACTAACAAAGGTAGGGAATCCCTTCTGAAATGTAGATTTCGTCCATCAATTAGATACAACACAGAATTAGTTAGTATGTAAATTGGACATCAAAATTTTTTAGATGTAAAAGTCGAATTGTTGAGATTTAGACCCATCATCAAATTTCTAGAGGACAAGAGATTGTAATGGGAGCAATAGCTTATGTTTTATTTCCCAATCAAATTTTTATTTCTAATATATAATTTGATCCAAAATTTTTATTATATGTACATATTATGGTTTTCTGCGATTTTTCAAAGTAGACTAGGTTAATCTAGGCTTGCCCCAGGAGTGGTAAGGGTCCACCACCACTGGAGACAAGTCTTGCAGCTGAAGGATGTCAAAGATCTCAAAATCATAGATTTGAATAGTATCATAGATATCATATATTTTAATTTATAAATATAATTTTCATTTGAAAGGTTGCAAGATTAGATTTCAGAATCATCATTTCATTCCATACTTAAAACTTCCATTTCACTTCGGTAAGCTCGAATAGAATGCTGCAAATCCATTTTTATAGTTGTTAAATGAATTTAAGCAAGAGTCTTCACTAAGAAACGAAATCTTTAGGCTCTGTTTAATTACTATACGTTACCAGGTTCGCAACATTATAATTCTGTGATTAATACTTAGGAAAAAGTAAGACAAGAGTGATCGTGAGTGGAATGGGTGAGTGTCTAATGTAATGATTTCTGAGTGATCGGAATTAGAACATATTTAAATGCTTTAAGTTTGAGAATGGTTTTTCATTACTTAGTTTCATTTGGATGTTTGCAGGATTTAATTTGATTTTTTTATTCATCCTAGGACTTAGCTTAGTAATTAGATTTGTTTTTAGTTAGAATGATTCTTGTTTTTGTAGTGTAATCATTTATTTATAAGAGCACGTTTGAGTGTGGATTTTATTGTGCAAGTAGAGATATCAATTCGAATGGTGATTTAGTTTTCATTATTGATTTGCATGACTTTGATTTATTTTTCATTATGAGTTACATGATTTCGAACAGTGAGTTTTTTTTGAATAATTTGTTTCACCTAGATTAAAATATTTAAATTGATGGTTTCTCATAAATTATTTGTAATGCTATTTTTAATAGGATATTTTAAGTTTTATTTTTACATGAAGAAAAATATTTTACTTTTAGCAATATTTAGGGTTCTTTCTTTTGTTAATTTGGAAGCTTGAATTTATTATGAAGAGTAGTTCTAGCTAGTTTAATGTGTGATTTATCATTAGAATAATGTGTCTGTCTTTTTTATTATTTCAAGATTAATTTCAAGTTTTAGTTTCAAGTTAGTGAGAAGAGTTAATAGATTAGTTTTTTTTAAGTTATCATAGGAGATTTAAAAATTAGAATGCAAGTGCGAGAATGTTACATGATTGAGGATTTCTTTGTATTTCCTTACAGTTTAAATGCAGTATGAAGTTTTCTTGGTAAGAATTAGTTCAGTAAGTTTCATTTTCAAGATTATTTATTTGCAAGAAAATGTATGTTTGATTCCAGTATCTAGTTTATCATTGCAAATGAATCTATTTATACTCTGACCATTAAGCTGAGCCAATACATAATACAACTCGCGTTTACAACTCCCAGATTGATAATTAATATTGAGGGTTTAATCCGAAAATTAAGCCGACCAACCTCTTGGTGCTATTGCCAGGGAGTTGTATTTTGGCTCAGGTAAAAATTTTCTCACAGAGTTTCAAGGATATCGTAGGGTAGTCAAAGGGCAAAGGGTGTATGGTAAGATGTGAGTGAAGAGTCATGCATCCACTATTATGGGTTTTCTCCAAATTCTGACCATCTTGCGTATCTCTTGAACTTTTATTTCCTTTATGTATAGAAGTAGAAGCTAGCTTTAGACATTTAATTTCCAAATTGCTTTGATTTTCATAGATTAAATAGTACTTTGATTCGACATTTTCCTTTCATGCAAGTGTGGTGAGCTTTACTTCAGCCAATAACTTTTAAAATTCGTTTATCTTTAGAATCCAGTCTTCAATGTTATATCATTTTTGGGGTACTGTAAGAACCCTTTCATACTAATCCATGTGATGATAGAATGTACCAGTTGGATTGTTGAAAACAAGAAAATGGTATTTTGAGAAATCATTCAATGAGGAGTTTTCATGCTTCTACAGAGACAGACAAGTCATCTGATCAAGAATTCACAAGTGCAGAATTTAACACCTTGCTTGAACATAAATTAAATATTATTAAATATTTGATTTCGAAATTAGATGGTTTGCAGGAGCAAGAGAATAATGAATAACCAATGCTTATCCTTTGCGCCAACTGTCGAAAGAAACATTGCCTTGGAAAGTGTCGACTTAGTGGTCTAAAACTTTGCGAAGTTTGCGAGGATGGTCATGCAACTGAGAGTTTCCCATCACTGCCACAATTACGAAAGGTACTTAAGGAATCAAGTAAGGAATCGAATCAACTGCCAGGTATAACTCAAAACCCAACACAATTTGATACTTGGAATAATTATTATTTTCCTGAGCAGGTTCCTCAGCATGTTTATAATCTTCGAATTTCATGGCAATCTTCTGATCCTCCTCCAATTGAATATGATAATTCATGGCCATAATAGACCCCTTCTTGGACCTCATCCCCGAGCCAGATATATCCATGGCCTCAAGAATCATTTGGATCCTTATCTCTAGGGAAATCTCCCATGGAAATTCAATCATACGAGTGTTGGCAATATGATGCAGAGTGTTGTCCTTAATGGAAACCCACTTGATGAAGATGATGGAAACCTACTTAATGAAGTTGTTATTAATGCTTGATGAGTTTATTAATGATGTAAATCTGATGTTCTACAAGCAGCTCAGAAGTACCAGAGAAAGAAATATCAGAAAGTGCGAGAATAATGTTAAACAAGGTATGTCACAAGGCATACGCAGGTTTGTTGAGACTAAGTCGCGTATGTACACGGAAAAGTACGTGCCAAGTCGCGTATGCTTAAATTGCACTCTAATTTAATAAAACCAAGGGAATTTACCATGGTATTGACCCATTGTATTGAGCACTGGATTATCTATTTGATCTCGTCTAGGAATACCATTAGAAGTTGTATGGTTTTGGCTCATGGTATTTTCAAAGGCTAGATCTATTTAAGGAGAAGAAATTAATTGTGCAATGGATGTGCAAGTGTCTGGGCTTTAATGAATACCTCACTCTGAAGTTTATCTGTATGGTTGAACTCTGTTCTTAATCAATAGATCTGAATCTATGATGCACCTATGAATATGATGAAGGGTCAAAATCTCTAGATGTGGAATTGATGAATCTCTAAGATGATCTGAAAAGAAGTATTGAAGACTTGGCGCAAACCTGTTGAAGAAATTGAAGAAATCTGGGTAAGTTCATAGATCTGAACTGTTCTGCAAAAATTATCTTTTATAGATCTATACGAAGGTTCATTTCATAAAAAGCGCATGTATACGTGGATTTGTTTAAACAAAGGCGTGTATGGGAAGTTAGGGTTATTCTGAAAAATGCACAGTTGTATACACGGGTTCGGTTCATGAAAAGAGCATATATACGCGGGTCTGATTCAATAAAAGCGCATATGGTATCTGATCTAATGGTGGATCAAGGTTGAATGTGTTTCTGCATATCTATTTTGAAGTCTAGGTAATCTCTGATACTCTGGTTACATTGGTTTTACTATTCTATTGGAAGCAATTGTCAAAGTATGTTTGTTGATAAATGAAGGGTTGTATTGAAGCTTTTTGATCCAGTTTGAAAATTGATGAAACGTGGTCTGCATTGGTGCTGAAGGTTGAAGCCTTTAGTCAGGAGGTTGTAGCTCCCTTCCAGGTGAGGTTGGTAAACGAGAGCAAGGGGTTGTGGCTCCCTTCCAGGAGAGGCTGGTAAATGAGAGAAGGTTGTAGCCTTCTGCAGGTGGGTGCCTACGTGCTGGCATGAGTCTGTGCCAGTACATGGTTGTATGATGTTTTCTCTATAATAAAATATTGAAGGCTGAGACAACGGCAGCGGTGGTTTTCTCCCGACTTGGGTTTCCACCTAAAAATCCTACTGTTTATGTGTGATGGTTTATTCTGTTATTACTACTCATTCTTACTATTAAATAAACATTAGATGAATGAATGTTGCAAATATCTAAGTTAAGAAATATCTGCATAATAAGATCTCTGTGCATACGCATGTTTTATTAAGGATATCCGCGTGTATATGCGAGTTGGCTTCAGGAAAGTAGCGTATGGGTTTTCAAGTAAGGAAAAGTAAAAATATTTGAGTTTTCCCTAAATATTGATTCACCCCCCCTCTCAGTATTTTTCCCAAAAATTGGTATCGGAGTAGGTCCTTCTGAAAAGCTTAGTCGCTAGAAGGAAGATCAAGAAAGATGAGCAATCAAGATGGAACAACATCAATCAAGCCTCCACTCTTTAATGGAAGAAATTTAATCTTCTGGAAAATAAGGATGAGATCCTATCTTCAGTCTATGGGAGAAGATGCATGGGCTATTGTTACAGAAGGATATCAATATCCTGCTGCAATACCAACAGATCCGACTGAAAAGAAGAATTATGAAATAAATGCAAAGGAATTCAATGCTTTAACAGGAAGTCTAACTAAATCTGAATTTTTCAAATTTATGCAGCTAAATACAGCAAAGGAGATATGGGACAAAATCATTCTAAGTTATGAAGGTGACGCTAAGGTAAAAAGTGCAAAACTTCAAACTCTCAGAATTGAATATGAAAACTTAAGGATGCATAGTGATGAGAATATTGCTAGTTTCTTTTTACGTCTTGATGATGTTGTAAATCGAATGAGAAATCTAGGAGAAACAATACCTGAATCTACTTTAGTTGAGAAAATTTTAAGATCTCTAACAGCAAAATTTGAGTCAAAAATTTTTGCACTTGAAGAAAAACAGGATCTTCAAGATCTTACTGTGGTACAAATTCATGGCATACTAACTGCATATGAAATGAGAAGAGGAGGACCATCTGAAGTCAAAGAGGCTATCATTAGAGCTTCTACAAAAGGGAAAGAAGTATAAGAAGTAGAAGGATCATGATATATCTTAGAAGAAGATGAGGTAAATTTTGTAAAGAAACTCCAACTTGGCACAGGACGGTTCAGAGGTAAGCTTCCTTTCAAATGTTTTTAGTGTGGAAGAGTTGGTCATTATGCTGCTAAGTGTCCTCATAAAGAAACACCTGCAAAAGGGAAGGAAGTAGCCAGAAAGAATAAGAATCAGTTTAACACTAGAAAAAGTTACTATACTCATGAAGAAAGTGATGGGTTATCTGACAGTGAGGAAGAATGTGAATAGGATCTTATACTTCTCATGGCATTTCAATCTAAAGAAGAAAAGGATACTTTTTGGGATGCTCTAGAGGACAATGACTTTCTTGAATAAAACAATCAACTCAAAATACACTTAGAAGAATGTAAAAATCTCTTAGAAGAAAACAAATAACCATAGAGACTATGGAAAAGCAGTTTAAAGAAGCAAAGAAACACATTGAGGAATTAGAATGCGAAGTGGTAAGTCTAAGAAAAGACTTTGAGAAAGTTAAGACTCTAAATCTTAGATTTGCTAAAGGATCTGAAACATTAGATGAAATTATCAAGGTACAACGTTCTCCTCTTATAAGGACAGGTCTTGGATATACCGGTGAATCTTCTCAGGCTTTAGCACCAAATTATCTAAAAGTAGCTACAGCTAGTTTACAAAATTCTGCCACTCAACAAGGTAATAAAGAATCATTGCAGGTAAAGCATGATCATCTCAATTCAAAGAACACTAACAGGAATGTCTTTCAAGGAAACACCAGTCAACAGGTAAATACAAGTAGAAGATTTCATGATCGCAGAAATTTCTTTTTCAATGGACAATGTTTCTCATGTCACAATTTTGGTCATAAAGCTGTTCAATGTGTTGCATATAAAACCATCCTGACTAGAGAAGCAAGAAAGAAAAAGATTGATATTGACACAAAGAAGAATACCTATAACAAATTTTCTCCTCTTCTAAGAGAAGTTGAATGTGCTTATTGCAATAACTTTGGGCATGAAGAATATGAGTGCAGGAGCAAAGTTCAACCAAAAGAGCATTTTCATTAAAGTTTCAAAGTATGGAAAAAGAAGGAATTACAGGTTGAAAATTGTGGCATAGAATTATTTGCAGAAGGAGAAGAAAATCAATGGTACATTGATAGTGGATGCTCAAGACACATGACAGGTGACAAAAACAAACTTGGTGCATACAGTGCTCTAGAAAAGGAAAATAAAGTTACTTTTGGAAATGATACTCCTGCTATAATTAAAGGAAAAGGGTCTGTGTTTCTAAAAGAAAAGGTGAAGGCTAATGATGTCATGTTTGTGCATGGATTAAGGCATAACTTGTTAAGTGTAAGTCAAATGTGTGATCAAGGAACTGAAGTTGTATTTAGTTCAAAAGAATGTGTGGTTCATGATCTTGATAAAGGTAAAACAATTATAAAAGGAAAAAGGACTCCAAGCAACTTGTATGTATTGAAGAATTGCAAAGAACAATGTTACTTGAGTAAATCTTTAGAAAAATGGCTATGGCATAGAAGGCTGGGGTATCTAAGGTTCTCTCAAATCAACAAGTAAAGCAGACTTAATGTTGTTCGTGGTCTTCCCAATATTACTCTACCTGAAAGTATCATATGCAAATCTTGCCAATTCGGTAAGCAAACTAGAGTGTAGTTTAATGCCAAGGAAGGATCATCAAGTAGGCCTCTTGAACTCATTCATACTGACATATGTGGACCTGTGAAGAAAAATTCACCTCGTGGTGAACAATACTATATCCTATTTATTGATGATTTCTCTAGAATGTGTTGGATTGGGTTGATTAAACACAAATATGAAGCATTTGAGAAATTTCAATCTTTCAAAGCACGAGTTGAGAATGAATTAGATCTAAAAATCAATTGTCTTAGATCTGAACGAGGAGGAGAATATGCATCAAATGAATTCCTTGATTTTTGTGAACAACATGGAATAAAAAGACAGTTTTCTATAGCAGGCACTCGGCAACAAAATGGGGTAGCAGAAAGAATGAATAGAACAGTTCAACAAATGGCTAGGGCTATGCTTGATGATTCCGGAACACCTGACAGATTTTGGGGAGAAGCAGCACATACAGCGGTAAATATTCTTAACAAGGCACATGTTCGAGTAAATAGTGATAAAACTCCATATGAACTCTGGTATGGTAATCCTCCCACTGTGAAGCACTTTAGAGTTTTTGGAAGCAGATGCTTTATCAAAAATAATGATGAAAAACTTGGCAAATTTGAACCTAGAGCAGATGAAGGAATACTTCTTGGTTACTCCTCTAGGAGTAGGGCATATAAATGTTACAATAAAAGACTTAGCAATATTGTTGAATGTATTGATGTTGTTATTGATGAGTCTCCTATAGTCCCAAAAGAAGAAAAAAAAAAGAAAATGAAGATGATGGTGACATATGTCCTTCTACAACAAACAACAATGATACCTGAAGATAATTTATCTAAAAAAGCTCCATCCAGATATGTTCAAAAGAATCATCCAGAATCTCAAATTTTGGGAGATAAGGAAGCAGGTATACAAACAAGAAGGACTCTTGTGGGATCTTCTAGCTATCTGGCATTTCTATCCACTATTGAGCCACACAATGTCAATCAAGCAAGCAAAGATGAATGTTGGATTCAAGCCATGAATGAAGAGCTTGATCAAATTGAAAAGAATCACACTTGGGAATTAGTACCAAGACCTCATGACAAAAATGTCATTGGTACTAAATGGATATTCAAAAATAAGTTAAATGAGAATGGGATGTCATAAGAAATAAAGCTAGACTTGTTTGCAAGGGGTATACTCAATAAGAAGGTATAGACTTTGAAGAAACTTTTTCTCCAGTTGCTAGACTTGAAGCCATAAGAATGTTTCTTGCTTTTTCAAGCTTTCAACAAATCAAAGTGTATCAAATGGATGTTAAATCTGCTTTCCTCAATGGTGACCTAGAAGAAGTGGTTTATATAGAACAACCGGAAGGATTCATTTTGGGAAATGATGAAAAACTTGTTTGTAAACTTAAAAAGGCTCTATATGGTCTCAAACAAGCTCCAAGGGCATGGTATTATCGTCTTGATAAATATCTTCATCAACAAGGATTTTCAAAGGGGTCTGTTGATAGCAACTTATACACAAAAACTGAAAATGATAAACTTTTGATTGTGGTTGTATATGTTGATGATATCATCTTTGGAAGTAATGAAGAGTCTATGAGTCAGAAATTTTCTTCTGTTATGCAGCAAGAATTTGAAATGTCTTTACTTGGGGAACTAACATTCCTTCTTGGCTTGCAAGTGCATCAAACTACATATGGCATATTCTTATCACAAGAAAAATATCTTAAGCAAATTCTAAAGAATTATGGCATGGAAGAGTGCAAGCCTGTAAGTACACCAATGATAACCGGATGTAATCTTAGTTCTCATGATGATTCTCCCATGGTGAATCAACCAGAATATAGATCTATGATAGGAAGTCTACTTTATCTCACTGGGACTAGACCATACATTATGCATGCAGTTGGTATTGTTGGACGATTCCAAGCTAATCCAAAAGAGTCTCATCTTCAGGCAGTGAAAAGAATTTTCAAATATCTACAAGGAACTCAAGACTTTGGACTATGGTATCCAAAGAATGTTGATCTCACTCTTCATGCTTACACTGATGCAGATTGGGCTGGAAATGTTGATGATCGGAAAAGCACTAGTGGTGGTGCTTTCTATATGGGGCCCCGGTTAGTATCTTGGTTCAGCAAGAAGCAAAATTCTATTGCCTTATCTACAGCAGAAGCAGAATATGTGACTGCCGCGTCTTTTTGCACTCAACTCCTTTGGATGATGCAAACCTTACAAGATTTTCAGATCAAATGTAGACCTCCTATCTCCATTATGTGTGATAACACAAGCACCATCAGTATCTCAAAGAATCCTGTTATGCATTCCAAGACCAAGCACATTCCCATCAAGTATCACTTCTTACGAGAACAAGTGCTTGAACAAAAGGTGAAATTGGAGTATGTTCCCTCCAAAGAACAAGTTGCTGATATATTTACCAAACCTCTGCCCAGGGAAGCGTTCGAATATCTCAGATAGAAGCTGAGAGTAGTCTCTGCTGTGCAGAAAATCAGAACTGCTTAATTTCAAAAGATTAAATTGAATACACAAGTTTCATAAAAGACAATCGCGTATATACGCGAGTTCATACAAAGGAAACCGTGTATGGGTGGTTGCTGACAATTTTTCTGGGTCAGCATTTCTTCAGCACAAGCTGTGGTGCTGTTTGGTTTCTTTGATGCTAGTTGGTGTCTCTGGTGGTGTTTCAGCTCTTATATTTCTGTTTCATTCTCTGTTATTGGGTGAAGATGCCTTGATGTTCTTGTTGTTGAAAGTGTTCAGGATGCACAAGCTAAGGGGGAGATGAAGGAGTAAATTGTTGTACAGGTTCAGGGGGGGCATTAGCCTTGCTAAGTATAATGCATTGTTGGCATTATGATGATTCTGAAATATGAGCTCTTCTTTGAGGTCCTTTTGGTATTTGGTACAAAAGGTCATATTTGTAATTGGTTGAAAAGGTCATGTTGAGACCCATGATGTAAATTTGTAATATTCAGTCATGTAAGGACTTGTTCAAATTTGTAAACCCACTTGGTTGGGTAGTTGAGTCAAAATTGTGTAAACCCACTTGGTTGGGTATTTGAGTCTCATATGTAAATCCACTTGGTTGGATCTTTGATGTAAGTATGAGTCCTTGGTGATAGGAAGGTCATAGAGTCATGTACTTCATTGAAGATTCAGCATGAACTCAGGGGGAGCATGGTAACTTCAGTGCACATCAGATCTACAGCGCTCTTCTATCTACATGAGGAGAAAACAACCTTGTGTTGGTTTTGATCCACCCTTTTCCCTTGATGTCAAAGGGGGAGAGTGACATGGTGTTTGAATAGGGGATAATATCATTATGCTTAATGTATCTATCTGTTGTGGTGATCAAACACCATCGTGGTTGTCATCAAGTCCAAAGGGGGAGATTGTTGGCAATATGATGCAGAGTGTTGTCCTTGATGGCAACCCACTTGATGAAGATGATGGAAACCTACTTAATGAAGTTGTTCTTGATGCTTGATGAGTTTATTAATGATGTAAATCAGATGTTCTACAAGCATCTCAGAAGTACCAGAGAAATAAATATCAAAAAGTGCCAGAATAATGTTAAACAAGGTATGTCACAAGGCATACACGGGTTTGTTGAGGCTAAGTCGCGTATGTACGCGGAAAAGTACGTGCCAAGTCGCGTATGCTTAAATTGCACTCTAATTTAATAAAACCAGGGGACTTTACCATGGTATTGACCCATTGTATTGAGCGTTGGATTATCTATTTGATCCCATCCAGGAATACCATTGGAAGTTGTATGGTTTTGGCTCATGGTATTGTCAAAGGCTAGATCTATTTAAGGAGAAGAAATTCATTGTGCAATGGGTGTGCAAGTGTCTGGGATTTAATGAATACCTCACTCTGAATTTTATCTGTATGGTTGAACTCAGTTCTTAATCAATAGATCTGAATCTGTGATGCACCTATGAATATGATGAAGGGTAAAAATCTCTAGATCTGGAATTGATGAATCTCTAAGATGATTTGAAAAGAAGTATTGAAGACCTGGCACAAACCTATTGAATAAATTGAAGAAATCTGGGTAAGTTCATAGATCTGAACTGTTCTGCAAAAATTATCTTTTATAGATCTATACGCAGGTTCATTTCATAAAAAGCGCGTGTATACACGGATCTGTTTAAACAAAGGTGCGTATGGGAAGTTAGGGTTATTCTGAAAAATGCACAGATGTATATGCGGGTTCGGTTCATGAAAAGCGCGTATATACGCGGGTCTGATTAAATAAAAGCGCGTATGATATCTGATCTAATGGCGGACCAGGGTTGAATGTGTTTCTACATATCTATTCTGAAGTATGGGTAATCTCTAATATTCTTGTTATAGTGGTTTTACTGTTCTGTTGGAAGCAATTTTCAAAGTATTTTTGTTGATAAATGGAGGGTTGTGTTGAAGCTGTTTGATGCAGTTTGAAAATTGATGTAACGTGGTCTGCAGTGGTGCTGAAGGTTGAAGCCTTCAGTCAAGGGGTTGTAGCTCCCTTCCAGGTGAGGCTGGTAAACGAGAGCAGGGGGTTGTAGCTCCCTTCCAGGAGAGGCTGGTAAACGAGATAAGGTTGTAGCCTTCTGCAGGTGGGTGCCTACGTGCTGGTATGAGTCTGTGCGAGTACATGGTTGTATGATGTTTTCTCTATAATAAAATATTGAAGGATGAGACAACGACAGTGGTGGTTTTCTCCCGACTTGGGCTTCCACCTAAAAATCCTGGTGTTTATGTGTGTTGCTTATGTGTGATGGTTTATTCTGTTATTACTACTCATGCTTACTGTTAAATAAACATCAGATGAATGAATGTTGCAAAGATCTAAGTTAAGAAATATCTGCATAATAAGATCTCTGTGCATACGCATGTTTTATTAAGGATATCTGCGTGTATACGTGAGTTGGCTTCAGGAAAGTAGCGTATGCGTTTTAAAGTAAGGGAAAGTAAAAATATTTGAGTTTGCCCTAAATACTGATTCACCCCCCCTCTCAGTATTTTTCCCAACAACGAGCACCAACAACAACCACAATTTCTTTGCAACGCACCATTAAGTTATCCACCTCCATGGTCCCAGCCGTATGTGCAGCCTTACGTTAACCCTCATCCATACCCTAACCCTAATCCATACCCTCACCCTAGTTCATATCCATACCTTAACCCTTGAGCTAACCCAAATCTGCACCCTATACCTAACCCTAATTCTAATTTAAAACCAAGACATAACCCTAGTTCAAATACTAACCCCAATCCAAAGCCAAATCATAGTCCAATATTTAACCAAAAACCTACACCAAACCATAGTTTAAACCCTAATATAAACCATGAGGTTGCATAGCAGTTTGAACCACCTATTCTTCTCGCTGATTCCCCTATTGAGCATAATGCTACATCTTCCAAGTTGGAAAATGGAATGAATCTAGAGACTCCCCCCTTTACCGCATACCATTCACCTTGGGAAGATGTAATTCAAAGACCACTAGAGGAGAAATATTTGATTGAAAATTGTTCTGAAAATGTTATTAAAACTCAAAACCCTAGAATCTCTCTCAACCATTCTTGTCAATTTGAAAAGAAGATATTTGAACCTGAACTTGAGGGATTTATCTTTTTTCTTTCACCAGATTCTTTTTGCCTCCAAGAGAGTGACTATCAAACTGTGGAAGATTTGCATCAACTAGAAAATCATAAATACGTGCATTCCATTGAATCCTCGTTTCGACCAGTCATCAAGCCATCTTATTTCCTCAGCATTCAGAAACTCTTGGTACCATATCAATTGAAGCAACTGGTTTCTCATCCTTTCGTATGCCTTGAAATATATTCTCTAAAACTAAGTGTGAGTATAATCTGCATTTTCTTACGCACATGGCTTCATTGGAAGTACTGCTACACTTAAATGGGAGTCTTTCGCCTCTTAGAGTAAAATAGGGTAGGAGAATAAATGAATAAAGTAGTTATAATGCTATTAGGGTTTTGAATTTTAAATCATGGTTTTCAAAACTACTTTTGATCCACATTGGTTGTTAACACACACATTTGTGACAAATCTTGTTGAGTACAATTCACTCTAATAACTTATGATTTTTCAAAAGTAACCATGATTAATCACTCTAATAAGTTGTCACCTCAGATATATATTTTCAACTTCCCTTAGAAGGTACTATTGGAAAATCCCTATGGTGGACCGCTCTTGTAAAGATCATAATAAGCTATTCAGGAGAATACTATCATTCTTAAGTCAAAGAATCTTTCAGTCATTGTTTAGGATATCTTTAATAAGTCCTTAGGGTAGAGGAATTAGCCAACAATAATTAGTCATAAAAAAATTTTCACGCCGTCCTATACTCTTAAGGAGTATGTATGTCTCCCAACTTATTAAGTAACCTTTAAGGTTAATCATAATCAGAGCTTACAAAGATTTAGGGAAGGATAAAAGGTCTCATGATCAGCTGACCTACCACGATCATGAGACCTAGCATGCATGACATTACTGCTCCTGGTCACCAAGCCAGAGTAATGGCTTTAAAAAAAAAATTGGAAGAGAGGAGGTCTCATCATGAGCCGACTTGTTCATCCACGTTCCTTCTTGCGAGTGGCATTGCCATCAGCTCGTTACCAAGCCAAGACAGTGGCCTTCATCTAAAGAGGCAAATGATCTAACTCTAAATCTGTATCTATTAAGTGGGATAATGACATTTCGCTAGGTTAAAATACATCCCTATCAAGGTTATGGACACCTGTGGGCAGCAGGGCCATGTCTGTGGTATTAAAGTTAACTGCATACTATGATTTTCTTGGTCATCCTTCTCTTTCCCTAATACCCATCATTTTTCTTGGGAAATGGTTTTAAGATGATTTGAAGATGATTCTTTGAGTTCTATATTTCAAAAATCAAGAATATTTGAATGATGTGGTACCCTTAGTGAAGGTAATCTTTTGTACTAGATTAAGAGAAAATTTATTTTTGAATCCAGATAACAACAAAATTTAGAGTGCTCGACAAAGAGATTGCTGATTGGTATCACAATTCACTTTAATTCTCATGGCATTCAGAGTGATGAAATAATCAATGATGAATACTCACAAGGTGCTAGTTGCCATCAATGCGTATTGATTGTAATTGCCTCTAAATAACCTAGGTACAAGATTACTATCGTCAGTGCAGGAATATTATGTTAGTATTTTGAATTTGCACCTCTACAGTGAAATTTGATTTTTACCGTAGACTTTGGGAAAAAACAAAAAATGGGACAAGGTAGCACGTATGTGCAACACTCTTTTCTCCACAATGTCTACTTTCGATACCTGATTTTCTTTTATCATTTCACATGGTTTTAGTTGCTAATGTAATAGTAATGTTGCAGGAAAAGGAATGCATTACAACATCAGGCATCTTCATCTTTACTTGCTAAAAATATTTGCTGACATTTTCCCTACCTTATTTCACCATCTTATAGTTTTGTCTTGAACGAGGACGTACAAGAAGTTTAGCGTAGGGGGATGTTGAGCTGCATCTTTGTCCAAATTTTTATGGGTTTTTATCAAATAAATACATGATTGTACCTAGTTTTTAATCATTTTTTATCGATTATGTTGTTAATTAGAGTCATTTATAATTAAATTATAAATCTTTGTTGAATAAGTGTTTTGTGTAATTGTCTCGTTAATAAATGTCTTCTTGATGGCGGGTTATGGTAGGTGAATAAGTTACTGCAAAATTGCATTTAAATATGGATCCTTGCATAAAAGCAGCAACTGAGCAATTAGCTGGGTAGTTAAGTACGAGATTGATGTAGGTGAAAATATCATTTTTGCAACCAAATGGAGCATAATCTCTAAAATTGAAATCTTATTCAGTGTTGAATTGTGTTGTGGCAATTGTGAAGATGATAAGATAATTTTTGTGTGCACTGATGACCCTGAGTACTACCATTAAAAATTCATTAAGGAGCTTCCTCCACATCATTTATCATACATGCGTTTTCCAGTAAAAGTAGATACGCTCATTGATTATGTTTCACAAGAGCTAGTCGATGGAGGTGGATGTATTTTTAAGTTTGAATTGTTATAAAATGAGAACGAGGCACCATGGTTTACTAAAGGCACCATGGAAAGGTTTTTGTGATTTGTAAACAATCCTGAGCTGCTAGAGAAGGTCAATTCCATTCAGGCGAAGATGGCTCAATTGAATAATGCAAGAAATTTTAATCTTGTTCCAAATCCCCCGGGTGATGGAGATCAAACTTCCACTATTAAATTGACAACAAACAGGAGCACTCCGGGATCAGAATTAAAGTCAAGGAAGGAGACGGTGCTAGTTGATTCTTCGAGGAGTCACTTATTGCATGACATAGATGTGCGCCTTATGACATTACACCACGGATTAAAATTAGGTGTAGCTCGTGCTATTGCTGCTGGAATTTTAGTTGGAGAAATGGCTAATCTCATGGATTTTTATCAACGGCTTGGAGAAAATCGCTTAAGGGAATCATGCACCAAGTTTGTGGTCTCATGTCAACAAAGAGATCAAGAGTTCAATGCTTTAAAGCGGCGGTGCTTTGGAAGAGATGGGTACTCCCTCAAGTTTTTCTGCATTGTTGCATTTAAGAGGAAGCTAGAAATATAAGACGCACAGTTATGAATAGAGTGGTTGGCACTCTTTATTTAAGAATTCGACTGCTATTGCAAGGAAAAAAGTTTCCTGGGGAACATGTGGGAGCTTATGTGTACATGAGTAGTAGAAAATCAGGGCATTCTCACTAATATGGCTACGTTGCAAATGTATGTGTTGCAAATTTTTCTCGTAGGCAAGGGATAGCAAGAAACATGTTGCAACTAGCTGTTGAAATTGCTAAATCCTCTGATGGTTGAAGCAGCAACATCTTGTCCATTAATAGAGAAAACAAAACTCCTATGCTTGAACACAGATTCTGCATTGTGTTTGATTGTGTTAACCTCCTGTTGCTTTCAGGATTGTCCAAACTGGCTCGTTCAAATCTATTTGGTTCCCATTATAGAGGTTAGATTAAGCATATGAGTGTGTGAACAATATTGCAGTGAAAGGGGAAAAGCCCTTATGATATCAGTTTTGGAGATTTCGATATCAGTTCCATTGCTGCTATTCGAGGGGAGTGATTTCATAGGGATTGAGGGCATGCGAAATAGGGCACACAAAAGCCGGATCGACCCAACTCAAACCTAAATGGGAAATCACATATCGTTGTTTTGATTTTATTCACCTGAATCCTAAATTTTTATTATATGTAACCACCGACATTAAATTAGGAGCAACGTTGCTGCTATAATGGGGAGCGCCTCTCACAAAGGGAGGGGATTGCTTCTGAAATGTAGAGTCCGTCCATCAATTAGACATGGCCCAAAATTAGTTAGTCTATCAATTGGACATCAGAATTTGTCAGATGTAAAAGTCAAATTGTTGAGATGTAGACCCATCATCGAATTTCCAGAGGAGAAGCGATTGTAATGGGAGAAATAGCTTATGTTTTATTTCCCATTTGAATTTTGATTTCTAATATATAATTTTCTCCAGTTTTTTAAATATATGTACATATTATGGTTTGCTGCGATTTTTCAAAGTAGATTGGGTTAATCTAGGCTTGCTCCAGGAGTTGTAAGGGCCCACCACCACTGGAGACAAGTCTTGTAGTTGAAGGATATAATAGATCTCAGAATCATAGATTTGAGTAGAATCATAGTTATCATGGATTTGAATTTATAAATATTATATTTACGAGATTAGATTTCAGAATCATCATTTCATTCCGTATTTAAAACTTCCATTTCACTTCGGTAAGCTCGAATAGAACGCTGCAAATCCATTTTTATAATTTCTAAATGAATTAAGTGAGAGTCTTCACTGAGAAACAAATTCTTTAGGCTCTGTTTAATTACTATATATTACCAAGTTTTCAACATTATAATTCTGTGATTAATACTCAGGAAAAAGTAAGAGAACGGTGATCGTGAGTGGAATGGGCGAGTGTCTAATGTAATGATTTTTGAGTGATTGGAATTAGAACATATTTAAATGCTTTAAGTTTGAGAATGATTTTTCATTGCTTAGTTTCGTTTGGATGTTTGGAGGATTTAATTTGATTTGTTTGAATGTTTGTAGGATTTAATTTGATTTGTTTATGCATTCCAGGACTTAGCTTAATAATTAGATTTATTTTTAGTTACAATGATTCTTGTTTTCGTAGTGTAATCATTTATTTATAAGAGCAAGTTTGAGTGTGGATTTTATTGTGCAGGTAGAGATATAAATTTGAATGGTGATTTAGTTTTCATTATTGATTTGCATGATTTTGATTTATTTTTCATTATGAGTTGCATGATTTCGAACAGTGAGTTGTTTTTGAATAATTTGTTTCACCTAGATTAAAATATTAAAATCAAAGGTTTCTCATAGATTATTTGTAATGCTATTTTTAATAGGATCTTTTAAGTTTTATTTTTACATGAAGCAAAGTAGTTTTCTTTTAGCAATAGATAGGGTAGTTTCTTTTGTTAATTTGGAAGCTTGAATTTATTATGAAGAGTAGTTCTAGTTAGTTTAACGTGTGAGTTATCATTAGAATAATGTGTGTGTCTTTTTGCTTACTTCAAGATTAATTCCAAGTGTTAGTTTCAATTTAGTGAGAAGAGTTAATATATTAGTGTTTTTTTAAGTTATCATAGGAGATTTAAAAAGTAGAATGTGAGTGCGAGAATGTTACATGATTGAGAATTTTTTGTATTTCCTTACAGTTTAATTGATGTATGAAGTTTTCTTGATAAGAATTAGTTTAGTAAGTTTCATTTTCAAGATTGTTTATTCACGAGAAAATGTGTGTTTCATTCCAGTATCTAGTTTATCATTACAAAGGAAACAATTTATACTCTTACCATTAAGCTAAGCCAATATGCAGTACAACTCGCATTTACGACTCTCGGATTGATAATTAATATTGAGAGGTTTAATCCGACAATTAATCTGACCAACACCTCCTGAGAAACAACTTCGAACGTGTTAGTCTATTGTGAATCCTACTCTTATACCATGTAGAAATTATGGGGTATATTTTCAACTTCTCATGAATTTTTAATCAACATCACAAGACAAAAACCTAATCTAATCCCATGTCAATGTTAATTCCCAATCTAGAGTATATTTTTTAGATATGCAAGAATAAATAACATACAAACACACAATATTTCTCATGGGGAAAGGAATCTGCTAAAATCCCTAACATCTGCTTGCATTAATATGATGAATAAAAAAGTATTACAATTTCTTTACTCAACTTAACACAACCTGCAAGTTAATAACCTATCTCTTTTCTCATTGAGAATCTCTGACCCGTACTTAGTCAATTTCTCCCTTTGATTGAACCCCTAATTCCTAGCGCAATTCCTTGAGAGATTAAGCCTCTAGTTATTTAGGAAATTTTCCAAAATGGATTGTGAAATTCCCAAGGTTCATCATCTGACTGCATGACACACCTGTACACGCAAGACTAGTCTACAACTAATGTTACACTTCCTTGGAATATCCACCAAAGCTGGGGAACTCAAATTATTTGCATGCACTAGTTATTTTGCGATGATTGATCAGTTAACTAGATGATCCCTAGGTTTGAATGAAGTCGCACATCACAACTAACCTTCCACTAGTTCCTCCAACATTTAAAAGGAGTTTATCTTAATACAATTTTAGACAACTTACTTTGAATGCTGCAAATTAGAAATAACACATGATTAACTGAACTATAACTCCTCCAACTCAAATTTACTAAGTAAATTGGGTGACACAAGCCATGTCACAGAAGTTAATTGCATCCAACTTGTCTTCTTATATGGAAATTCATTTTCTCTTAATTTAATGAAGGCGTAATCAAATTGAGAATTTATTTCTATATTTTTTAACAATTCTTTAGGACAATATAATCCATGTTTCCAATGACAATCCGGATTTCGAGCACAAAAATGTGTTGATAATAACTAACAGTATAAAGAAGTAGCATTCAAAATAATTGAAATAGTAAAAACACATATTAAAACACACTTGATGTAGAACAAAAAATTAATCCAACTATGATATTTTTGGTCCACATTCAGTGAAAATGCCTCCATCACTCATATCATGAATTACACCTCCATTATTAGCCTCCATCGCCCAAAATAAAATTGGTTTTTGTTGACGTCCATCACCCTAAATCCCATCGGTTGTTGTCGACCTCCATCACCCTAAATCCCATTAGCTGTTTTCTACCTCCATCACTCCACTTCTTGAAGAACCCATAAAAAACGTAAAGATGAACCCATAATCCTTTACCTTTACCTTTTTTACTAGCATATGACATTGAATATTTTAATACAAAATATTTATTTTGTCTTAAAAGGTTATCTTAAAATTCGCCTCCATGTAGTAGTGACGAATGCAACAATATAAAAGTTGTCTCTAATCATATTAGCAGATATCAAAGGGAAAAAAGAGGGGAATTTATGTCCGAGAAATATTCATGGGAAAATTTGTCACGTCCTTCAGAGTCAACTACCTCCCACAAAATGAAGAGCCCAGCAAATTTTTGTCTTTATATAAGATAATGTGAATGGTATCTGAAATAGAAACCTTAGTATAATCACAAGACAATAGTAGCCTACAAGTTGGCGAACTTAGGGCACACTTTCATAGTCAATTTCGTTGTTAGATAATATTAACTTAATTTGATATTTTTTTTTATGTTAATTACGCCATAAGGAATTATTATTTCAAAACAATTCCCCTAGGTTCCACTATGTCCATGTTTGAGTCATTGGATCAAATGTTAGACGATTGAAATGTTTTAGGCCATTAGATCCACAAGTAAATAGTTTTTTATATGTTTTTTATAATGTTTTTTTTTTTTTTTTTAATAAGTTAGATTGAATTTAAGTTTTGGTGAGTTTTAAGTTAAAATGTTGTTATTAAAAATTTGTTATATTTTAACCTGAATTTAACATTTTGACTATGTCAAATTACACAAAAATAAAAATAAAAGTAAATTAAATAAAAAAAATTGACATAATGAAATGAACATTTTAACTAGGTCAAAATACAATAAAAAGTAAAAATAAACTATAAAAACAGCCCATGGTATTGACCCATCGTATCATGTGGAATGTAGTTTATTTAAAGAAATAAATTAAGATGGCCTAGATCAATCTTAGCTCTCGATCTACCAAGAGCCAAGAGGGATCATATGTCTTGATATGCAAACCTCTTTTAGAGTAAAAAGATAATTGATCCATTTGATAAATAATACATATCTAAACTAATTATTTAATAAAACTATTTTTAAATGTTTATAACCATTATTCTTTTAAAATTTTACTTAATAAAATGTATCTAACTTTTCATATATCCAAATATACATCTAGTTCTATATTACTTTCGTTACAAATATTTTATTATTCCAAAAATATATGGGTTTTTTTGTTATATTATTTATGTTACGACTATTTTATTATTCATGAGTAGTATTTTTTAATATATAGAAAATTAAATTAATAATGAAATTTTTTAAAATATATGATCTTTTTTAAATTTCCAAATTATTTCAAAGGACATGATTTATCTTGAGCAATAATGATGAATGTTCATAATTCTCATTTCTTAAACAACACTAAATTTACCTTTAATTACTTAATTGTAATAGTTTCTAACTACATACATACTCTTTCAAATTTTTTTTGTTAATGAATATCAAATTTCTTCCATTTAAAAAAACTATATACATATCTTTAACTACCTAATTGTAGCTAACAAAATATTACATGTTTTTTACTTTATAATCATGAAAAATTCTCATATTATATGATGTCAAAATTACTTTAAACAAAATTTTTTAGCCTTTTAATTTTAGCTTTTATAATTTTTTTGTTTTTCAATTCCAAACAAAACTTATAAAAGAAAAAACCCAATTAGTCCTTACTCTAGATTATAGTTTTACAAAATTGACACTATGTAATTAACAATAGAGTAAGTTGAGACAACTACTTTATAGCTAGGGATTTCACAAGTTATTAGTTTATAACTTGATCCAGAATCAAATAAAATGGATAGAGATGTCACAATCAAATAAAATTGCTAGGGATTTCACAAGTTATTAGTTTATAACTTGATCCACAATCAAATAAAATGGATAGAGATGTCACAAGTTATCATTCAAAAAGTGAATTATTGATGTTCTCAGTTGAAATATTAGATGTTTTTCGGTTAGAGAGACTAAAAAATTAAGAAAAAACCCACTTAGTCCTTACTCTATATTATAGTTTTACAAAATTGACACTATGTAATTAACAATAGAGTAAGTTGAGACAACCCTAAGGTGTTTCTTGTGTAAGTTTTATCATAAAATTTCCCTCCATCCAATATATACTGTAGATTCTTATAAAGAGAGAGTATATTCTAGTTTATAACCTGATGTGTAATAAAATAAAATGGCTAGGGATTTCACAAGTTATTAGTTTATAACTTGATCCACAATAAAAGAAAATGGCTAGGGATGTCACAAGTTATCATTCGTAAAGTGATTTATTGATGTTCTCAGTTGAAATTGATCTTATTAGATGCTTGGTGGCTAGATAGAATAAAAAAATTCAAAATAGATATCTCTTATGACATCCATACTGTCTACAAACCATCCAAATTTTCCATCTTATACAAGAATTTCTAACAATAACCACACAATTTTCTCTCCAATTTTTGAAACCCCCACCCATGCTGGGGACATCATAGTCTAAAATAAAATGTTCTTATGGCTTTTTTAAAGAGTTCATAAACAAAACAGGCAATGAGAAAGTCAATATTGTGGTATAATAACTAATTTTTGAATCATTGTGACAAATAAAAAATCACATTAGCTCACATGATATATCTAATTCTATAAGGATATGAGATGATAACAAACGTTTTAGTCATGATCACTAGGTGACAACCAAAAAGAAGTTGTAGGCAGAAGAAAAAAATCACCACAACTCAAAGAATATATCCAAGGTTGCAATGGACAACATACATAGTGATGGACCTCATGGGAGTCTTAGTGCACATAGAACACCACCCTAAAAATTCTATACTCTTCATCAATTTAGAATAACCTAAGATATCTAGATTGGATGTCGAGGTGGGTGGTACAATAATTGAGAATGATTCTTAAAGGGTAAGGGAATTTAGATACTCTACCCTTCCACCAAAGCTATAAAAAGTGAGACTCGTAGATTACAGTTTTACAAAATTGACACTATTTCATTAAGAAAAAGTTAAAAACATCGAGTATTTAAAAAGTAATAAGATGAAGGTACATGAGGGCCATGGTAATTAATGTGATTATTTGTACTATTTTTATTTAAAATAGTAATCTGTATTTGTATTTTTTTAAATGAATATTGTTAAATGTGTGGTACTATTTTTATTTAAAATAGTAACAGGAACATTTATATATGATAAGAAAAATGTGATACTCTAGCATTGTAATTTTCTCTACAAATGTGATGGAAAATGTGCCTTAAATGTTGAGAATTTCATGGTTAATGCAGTATAAGCTACATGCAAATTTACCATCTTGTATAGAAGATCAAGAAATCTACGCCCAATATCCAGCACCATAGAGAAAGATATGTTCACCAATTCAACAGTTTCTTCGAAATCTCTCTCATTGCTAGAGTTGTTTTCTCAATTCTCAATAAAAAAAAAATTATTACACGTGAACTGATGAAATCCATCATTGTTTCATATAGGAGAATATAAATCTTATAAGAAAAGTGTGATACTGTGTTAAAATTTTCTCTACAAATTTGTTGGAGTTGTGACAAACAAAACATCACATTAGCTCACATAATATATCTAATTCTATAAGTAACTGAGAGGATAACAAAGTTTTGAATCATGATAACTAGGTGAAAACCAAAAAGTTGTAGCCACAAGTAAAAAATCACAACAACTCACTAAATATATCCGAAGTTGCAATGGACCCCATACATAGTGATGGACGTCATGGGAATTTTAGTGCACATGGAACAGAACCCTACAAATTCTATACTCTCGATCAATTTAGAATAACCTAAGATATCTAGATTGGATGTCGAGGTGGGTGGTACAATAATTGAGAATGATTCTTAAAGGGTAGGGGAATTTAGATACCCTACCCTTCCACCAAAGCTATAAAAAGTGAGACTTGTAGATTATAGTTTTACAAAATTGACATTATTTGATTAAAAATAAGTTACAAACATCGGGTATTTAAAAAGTAATAAGAGGAAGGTACATGAGGGCCATTGTAATTAATGTGATCCTTTTTCCTATTTTTATTTAAAATAGTAATTTGTATTTGTACTTTTTTAAATGAATATTGTTACATGTGTTGTACTATTTTTATTTAAAATAGTAATAGGAATATTTAGGTATGATAAGAAAAATGTCATACTCTAGTATTGTACTGTGGTATAGTAACTAATTTTTGAATCATTGTGAGAAATAAAACATCACATTAGCTCACAGGATATATATAATTCTATAAGGATATGAGATGATTACAAAGTTATTAATCATGATCAGTAGGTGACAACCAAAAATAAGTTGTAGCCACAAGAAAAAAATCACAACTCACAGAATATATCCAAGGTTTCAATGGACAACATACATAGTGATGGACCTCATGGGAGTCTTAGTACACATAGAACACCACCCTAGAAATTATATACTCTTGATCAATTTAGAATAACCTAAGATATCTAGATTGGATGTCAAGGTGGGTGGCACAATAATTGAGAATGATTCTTAAAGGGTAAGGGAATTAAGATACTCTTCCCTTCCACCAAAGCTATAAAAAGTGAGACTTGTAGATTATAGTTTTACAAAATTGACACTATTTGATTAAGAATAAGTTAAAAAACATCAGATATTTAAAAAGTAATAAGAGGAAGGTACATGAGGGCCATGGTATTTAATGCAATTCTTTGTACTATTTTTATTTAAAATAGTAATAGGAACATTTAGATATGATAAGAAAAATGTGATACTCTAGCATTGTAATTTTCTATAAAAATGTGATGGAAAAAGTGCCCTAAATGTTGACAATTTCATGGTTAATGCAGTATAAGCTACATGCAAATTTACAATCTTGTATAGAAGATCAAGAAATCTATGCCCAATATCCAACACCATAGAGCAAGATATGTTCACCAATTCAATAGTTTCTTCCAAATCTCTCTCAGTGCTAGAGTTGTTTTCTCAATTCTCAATAATTTTTCTTTTATTTCTCTTGAACTGATGAAAGCCATCGTTGTTGCATCTAGAAGCATTTAAATATTATAATAAAAGTGTGATACTGTGTTAAAATTTTCTCTACAAATGTGTTGGAGTTGTGACAAACGAAACATCACATTAGCTCACATAATATATCTAATTCTATAAGGATCTAAGATGATAACAAAGTTTTGAATCATGATAACTAGGTGACAACCAAAACTAAGTTGTAGCCACAAGTATAAAATCACAACAACTCATAGAATATATCCAAAGTTGCAATGAACCCCATACATAGGGATGGACCTCATAGGAATTTTAGTGCACATGGAACAACACCATAAAAATTATATAATCTTGATCAGTTTAGAATAAACTAAGATATCTAGATTGGATGTCGAGGTGGGTGGTACAATAATTGAGAATGATTCTTAAAGGGTAAGGGAATTTAGATACTCTACCCTTCCACCAAAGCTATAAAAAGTGAGACTTGTAGATTATAGTTTTACAAAATTGTCACTATTTGATTAAAAATATGTTACAAACATCCGGTATTTAAAAAGTAATAAGAGGAAGGTACATGAGGGCCATGGTAATTAATGCGATACCTTGTCCTATTTTTATTTAAAATAGTAATTTGTATTTGTAAATTTTTTAAATGAATATTGTTAAATGTGTTGTACTATTTTATTTAAAATGGTAATAGGAATATTTAGGTATGATAAGAAAAATGTGATACTCTAGTATTGTAATTTTCTCTACAAATGTGATGGCAAATATACCCTAAATGTTGACAATTTCATGGTTAATGCAGTATAAGCTACATGCAAATTTACAGTCTTGTATAGAATATCAGGAAATCTATACCCAGTATCCAACATCATAGAGCAAGACATTTTCACCAATTCAACAGTTGCTTCCAAATCTCTCTCGATGCTAGAGTTGTTTTCTCAATTCTCAATAAACTTGTTGTTGCTTCTCTTGAACTGATGAAAGCCATTGTTGTTGCATAAAGGAGAATTTAGATCTTATAAGAAAAGTGTGATACTATGTTAAAATTTTCTCTACAAATGTGTTGGAGTTGTTTTCTCAATAAACTTGTTTTTACTACTCTTAAGTGATGAAATCCATCTTTGTTGCATATAGGAGCATTTATCTATCATAAGAAAAGTGTGATACTGTGTTATAATTTTCTCTACAAATGTGTTGGATTTTTTTTCTCAATAAACTTGTTTGTACTACTCTTAAGTGATGAAATTCATAGTTGTTACATATAGGAGGATTTAGCTCTGATAAGAAAAGTGTGATACTATGTTATAATTTGCTCTACAAATGTGATGGAAAGTGTGGCATGAATGTTGGAAATTTCATGGTTAATGTAATATAAGATAAATAAAAATTCATTTCTTCTATACAAGATCAAGGAAGATATACCGAGTAGCCAACACCACAAAATAAGACATGTTCATTGACTCCATAAATGCTGCCAAATCTCTCTCTATGTTGGAGCTATTTTCTCAATCACCTTATTTTTAATACATTTTTTATTGTCTGCACAAAGAACAAATAAACCAACTTCATATCAGCCATACTAAAAAGATGAGAACATGGCAGACATGAGGGACATCAGTGGTTAAAAAACAATGTGATATTTTGAATATTTTCAAATATCGTGAAGGAAATAATACATAGGTGACTCAATAGGAATTGATTGAGCTTAAATATGGAGGAACTGCACCAAAACAACCTTTGATTTTGAAGGTAGAAAATCACGATCTATTTCTTTATTCACGAGGCATTCATATTGGCATGATCAGACAATGTATTTAACTTAAATTCAACATAGTCCTCATGATTTGTAAGGCTCAAGGAAGCAGCATTGCATTAAGATTTCACTACGTGCTTCCATGGAAGAAAATTTTGATTTTCATTCCTCCATCATGGCTCTTTTTCTGCAACATATTATTTCTTCTAGGCTAGTCTTTCCTATGTTATTTCCTTATGGCATTTCTTTTGCAACATGTGGTACAATTGCTAGTTATTAATTGTTTTAAATGAGTTTCATGTTAAGTGGTCATTGTCATGAATATAAACTTTGTCTCAAACTATTTTTGTCTTAAATATAAAATTTTGTTTTAAAATAATTTTGACTTAAACTATTTTTGTCTTAAATATAAAGTTTTGTCTTAAATTTCTTTTTGTCTTAAATATTAAGATTTTTCTTAAATTTTATATTTAAGAGAATTCAATTGATAGTAAGTTTTAATGTAAAAGAACTAAAATAAAAAGTTATTTTTAAGACAAAAAAATTTATTTTATCTTAATAAAAAGTTTTAAAAGTGCCCTTAAATATAATAGTGTATAAATACGTAATGTTCTATGAAAATCTTTGACACAATAATAAGTTGGTCAAAAAAATATATCACCTATATACCAATTTACCAAAACACTAAAATTAGACAAAGAAAATAAAAATCACCTATATATCAATCTACGAATCATCTACAACTAAACAACTAAAAAAAATCAACTATATACTAATCTATCCAGAACTAAACAACTCAATAAAAATAAGTTTTTTTTTTTTTTCAAACTAGAAAACACAACACCTAGTAAAAATTATAGATTCTAATTTTTAATATTTAAATCAATATAACATTTAAAAGTATTTGTAACACAGTTAATTTTTTTTTTCATTTACTGAATACAGCGTCGGCGTTTTCGCTGGTAAACTGATTTGTCTTTTCTGAAATCTTCGAGCGGCCTTTGTTTTTTTGGGTGGTGTGTGGGTGGATATTTTCCTTCCTTAATAAAAGGCCAATTTTAAAATGCATTTTTACATCATACTGATACGTCTCTATATAGAAGCGACCGGCTATTGATAAAAGCATATAGCAAAATTGCTGTAAATGTTAAAAAGCATTTTTAAAATAATAAATCGTGAGTACAAATTATATATTCTAATTTTTAATATATAAATTAATGTAATATTTAAAAGTATTTATAAGACATTTAAATTGTGTAATTGTCAACGTTGATTATTTACATAAAATATATGTAGACTTACAATTGATGTTATATTTTTTTGGAATATTCATCATAGTTAGAGAACTCAATTTTTTTGCATGCACTAGCTATTTTGAAATGATTGATCAGTTAACTAGATGATCCTTAAGTTTGAATGAAGTCTCACTGCACAACTCACCTTCCACTAGTTCCTCCAGCTAAAACGAGTTTAACTGAATACAACTTGAAACAAGTTTAATTGAATACAACTTGAGATAACTTTGATTTATACAAATTAGAAATAACACATGCTTAAGTGAACTGTAATTCCTCCAACTCAAATTTACTCAGTAAATTGGGTGACACAAGCCCTGTCACACAAGTTAATTGTATCCAAGTTGTCTGCTAATGTGGAAATTAATTTTTTCTCAATTTAATTAAGGCATAATCAAATTGAGAGTTTCTTGTTGCATTTTTCAACAATTCTTTAGGTGAATCTAATGCATGTTTCAGACACTCATGATTTCTAGCACAACAATGTGTTGATGATAGCAACCAATAGTTAGAAGTAGCATTCAAAGTAAATGAAACTGTCAAAAACACATATTATAACACAATTCATGCATATCCCGAAAAGTACTCCAACAATGATATTGCCTATCCACATTTAGGGAAAGTTCTTCCATCACTCCTCTCACAAATTACACCTCTGTTGTCGGCCTCCATGGCCCTAAATCACATCAGTTGTTGTCAACCTCCATCACCCTAAATCGCATAGGCTCTTTTCTACCTCCATCACCCTAAATCCCATTAGTTGTTGTGGACCTCCATCACTCCACTTCCTGAGGAACTCATGAACAAATTAAATACAGACCCCTTATCCTTTACCTTTACCTTTTTTACTAGCGTCTCACATTGAATCTTTATTTTGTATTAAGAAATTGTCTTGAAATCCCCCTCCATGTATTAGTGCCAAATGCAACTGTAGAAAATTTTTCTCTAATCGTATTAGTAGAGATCAAAGGGAAAAAAGAGGATTTGTTGTTAAAATTGAATATAAGCTAAATGGCTCTCCAGGTGAGAATCTGGAGAGTGTACAAACACTCATACAAACACTGTAACTATTGAGTCATATGAGCCTTAATTATATAGGCTTTTAAACTAACAGGATGGTTTCAAACACTCCCGAGATATTAGGACTTGAGATCTAATATTAGCATCTCAATCCTATCATCATCATAACAACAATCTAATTATGACTTTCTCCATTAATTCCAACACTCCCCCTTAATGGAGAAAGGGTACTGAACAATAACATATGCCTGTTGGTCTAGTCTCAGCTAGGCTTACAATAAAAACATGAAAAAATTTGGTAACAGAGTTTTCAATTTTGTCTTTATGCTTGTGACTCCCTATTTGTTCATTCTGAGTTGAGGATTCATCTTCACTTTCCTCGTCGTGAGGTAGTGATGTATTTGCACCTCATTTCTTCCCCTGTGAAGGAAAACTTGAATGTTTGTTCTCATCCTTCTCAGAATTATGACAGGCTTAATAAGAGAATGTTTTCTCTCGCTATTTCCAGTGTCAATCATCTGAAAATCAACGATGATATCTTCACCATTGATTACTGCAATTTCTGTGTTAATTTCATAAAGACATGGTGTTTCAAGCCATGCTTCAAGAAACTTCAATTCTTCTTGAAAAATATTTGTTGTTTCTTGCCTACCAATATTTGCACAAAAAACAATGTTATATTTATAAAGATGACCACAATTACTTTCATCTTCCTGCTCCTTCGGGAGAGCTTTCATTTCACCATCTCTCCCTACTTCATCCCTTTCTGCTGACATAATTATGCCTTCATCCATTTCTATTGCTGCAAGCATGTTCTGCATTTGATTTGTATGTGAAGATAGGCCTTCATTCTCACCAAACAGTAATTCATCAATAAGATGTTTTTCAATCATCAAATTGATCCACTCATCATGAGATATATGAGTCTCATCAAACTTGATTTCTGCATCAAGAAAACTTTCAGGTTCTACATCAGGAAAAATTTCAGGTTCTACAATAATGGATGTGTTTTCATCATTACAAGTTTCAATTATAGATACACATTCATCACCCATCATTGCATCTTTAGTTTCACAATCAAATATGGGATCATTATCAATAGCAATGTCTTCAACATCATTTCCCTCATGCAAATAATATTTCATCTCTAAAACACCCCATAAAAACTTTGTACTAGGAATATCTCCATATTCATATATTATGCTGAGTATGATGTCGTCATCTACTGCAAATGTTATAAGACTTAATACTAATGTATCTCCACTATCATTAATAACATCTTCAACATAATACAATAAATTTACCTTCCATAGTACTGTTTTTATTTCATTTTCCCAGCTTTCATAATTCATACCTGAAAAAGATGGTAAATCTGGCATTAACCATTTAATAATCTCACCAAATTCGAAATCTGCACCTTGATCAATAGCTGGTCCATCACTGTCAACCTGAAACAAATCACAAAATTCCACAACACAATATTTTGCACTTCTCCGTTGATTCTTTCTCCAAAAAATTTTTCCAGACTCTTTCAATTTACTTTGATGACCCATTTTCTCCTTCTATTTTATCCCTTGCAAGAACACTTCTTCCACTGTAGCATTAACCCACACAGGCACCACGACACCTCACGCTCCTCCTGTCTGAGGGCTAAGATAACACCAGAGCCTCAATGGCAGCGTTGTCTCTCAGTCCCAAAGCCTCAACACATTCAAGCAGTAGCCTCATTGACACTTCTAGAAATAATGGCATCCAATGCAAGAAATTGTACTCTACATCTCAAGGATGGCACCAAAGTCTTGCTTAATCATGGTGATAAGATGAGATCTGATCCACTCCCTAGATGCACCAAGATCCTCTTATGCGGTGGTGGCTCTGCAGGCTACAGACCGTGGCTCTGCTGGTAGCTCGACAAATCCACTCTTCAGCTGCAGGCATATCCTCAAAAACAACAACCATGCATCTCCCTTGCTCCCAGCCACGAATAGGTCCGATGTTCAATTATTAAGCAGGCATGGAAATAAAAATTTATCATAAAGACCAAACAAAAGGAATAAATCCACGCCTTTATTCTCAGGGCTTGACTACTACTTGGATCCGTTGAGAGATTGATCCACTGCTACTACCCACGTCTCCTCTGCCAATGCAGTAAACAACATGGGGGCTTTAAAACCATGCCTTTTTCCTTTTCACACTACACCAATCAAGTTGACCGCATCAACTCCAAGCATAAGCCTTTTGACTTGATCCACCTCAAATTTGATTGTGTATATAAACCTCTTCTTGATACAATACTGAATACACTTTCATGCTTTCACATTTTTTTCAACAAGGCAACTATGCCTATCAAGATTCGCAGTTCCTCTGTAAAGGAAAAATCGTATAGAGGAAAGAAAATTACAGAATCAGCTTCGAAACAACCCGCAATGGAAGAACCCACCAAAGATTCGTTAAGATCTGGTTCCCGACTGTTGGAAGGAACAAGGGTTTAGGCGTGCGATCGACAGCAATTTTTATCACTTGCGGTGACTGTGATCAGCGCACGAAACTTTGATCTCAGAATCTCAGCAGTGGCTGAAGGAGCAGGAAACTCGAAGAAACACTCATTCTCATCAAACAAAATGCCTCTAAGGCTCCAAATCAAGTGCAAACTCTGATATCCTTGGACGCAATCAGTTTGTAGCCGATCCGGAAGAGGCGTAGGCAGCTTGCTGCAGATCCTGATGTGTCCACAGGTTCCAAGTATAGGTAGCTTGCAGCAGATCCACTAGAATCCGGTCAACCTCCACTGAACGCAGGAATCGATAGATCTCAGCCTCAAATTTTGCTGCAATCGCACAGACAAAGAAATCGGTTATCTCACATGCACAACAACAGGTGATCTGTCTCACCACTTCAAGTGTTTTCCTCCTACGCCACAACAACTAAGTTGATCTCACACCAGATCCACGACGAGCATGCAAACGGGCTTCACCGCAGAACCCTCGATCGACCTCTCTGTCTCAGGCTTCTAGACAGGCCGCAACTATGCCACACAAACACTAAGGCTGTGCTAATACGACACACTCTCCACATAATCCTTTTACTTAGTCTTTACTCCGAATCACAGGCACTCTCTCAGTTCTGGAGCTCTCTTGTCCGGGTGGCGCCACCGGTTTGTTTGATGGTCTACTACGTTGTCTCTCACCAGCGTCTCCATCTTGGCACTCACGGCAAAAAACGAGCAGGCGATGCATAACGAACCAAGTGTTTCCAGGGTTCACTTGTGACACGACCCCTCTAGGATTCACTTATGCTAGGTGACCAAATTCCTTTGCACTATGATGCGTATGCAAGCTGGGTTATCGACCTTGTCCATAGTGTGGCTTGAACATATCAATCCTCTACAACTAATTGATTGGTTTATCAGCCTTCACCGGCAAGCTAAATCCCCTGGTCATGCTCTACATGGGATCCACGAATCGAATCCGTTCAAGTCCAGAACTTGGCAAGAGTGAGCAGGTGACCGGCTCCTCCCACTCAACGAGCCTTTTATCCTATGCGTTTTCACTCTACCAACAGCGTCCAACCTTTCGTGCTCAACTCAGTTTACTCGCAGATCTTCACAGCTCCCTTAAGCTCTGATACCATGTTAAAATTGAATATAAGCTAAATGGCTCTCCAGGTGAGAACCTGGAGAGTGTACAAACACTCATACACACACTCTAACTATTGAGTTCGAATGAGCCTTAATTATATAGGATTTTAAACTAACGGAATGGTTTCAACCACTCCCCAGATATTAGGACTTGAGATCTAATCTTAGCATCTTAATCCTATCATCATCATAACAACAATCTAATTATGACTTTCTCCATTAATTCCAACATTTGTTGGCCGGGAAATCTTGTCATGAAAAATTGTAGCGTTACCTCCTATAAAACGAAGATCCCTATTGTTACCTGAATGGCATGTGAAATAGCAAATCTACAAGCTAGGGGACTTAGGGCGCACTTTCAGAGCTAATTTCATATTTTTTAGATAATATTAACTTAATTTGATATGTTTTTTATATTAATTATTAATTGTTTTAAATAAGTTTCATCTTAAGTGATCATCCTTCTAAATATAAAGTTTTGTTTTAAATTATTTTTGTCTTAAATACATTTTTTTGTCTCAAACTATTTTCGTCTTAAATATAATGTTATTTCTTAAGATATTTTTGTTTTATATTATTTTTATCCCAAATTGTTTTTGTCTTAAATTTAAAGTTTTATATTAAAATACTTTTGTCTTAAATATAAAGTTTTTTCTTAAAATTTATATTTAAGACAATTCAATTGATATTGAATTTTAATGTAAAAAAATTGTGTTTTAAGTTTTCTTTTATTTTAATAAAATGTTTTAAAAGTACCTTTGGTACAATAATGTATAAATACATTGAAAATCTTTGACACAGCAATAAATTAGTTGAAAAAGTAGGTCAACTATAAAACAATTTAGTAAACATCTAAAATTAAACAACAACAAAAATATAAATCAACTGTATCTAAACCACTCAATAAAAAAAATAAGTTTTTTTTTAAGATAGAAACCAAAACACTAGTAAAAATTATATATTCTAATTTTTAATATTTAAATGAATATAACATTTAAAAAGTATTTATAACACAATTGTTTCTTTTCATTTACTGAATACAGCGTTAGTGTTTTTGCTGGTTCCCTGATTTGTCTTTTCTCAACTCTTCGAGCGGCCTTTTTTCTTCGTAATAATAAAAAAATCTCCTATAATGTCTTCTAGCGGTCTTTTTTCTTCGAAATAATAAAAAACTCTCCTATATTTACTGGTATTTGACCATTTTGGAGGATTCGAATCTTCCCCTCCTCCCGAGGCGATATTTTCCTTCCTTAATGGAAAAGACTACTGCATGATGTAAATGTTAAAATGCATTTTTCCTTCATAGTGATACGTCCATATATAAAAATTATATATTCTAATTTTTATTTATAAATGAATGTAACATTTAAAAAGTTATTTATAACACACTTATTTTTATTCATTTCGTAAATACACGGCGTTTTTAGTGGGAAGAAATGCTTCTCTTCACAGTCCGTCGATGTATAATATTCCCTGATTTGTCTTTTTCTCAAATCTTTGATCGGCCCTTTTTTTTTGGAAATAATAAAAAATTATGCTAAATTTACTGGTATTGGAGAATTTTGCAGATTAAAATCTTTCCCTCGTCCCCAGGCGATCTTTTCCTTCCTTAATAAAAGGCCACTACGTGATGTAAATGTTAAATTGCAATTTTACTTCATTTGTATATATATAGAAGCCAGCGGCTATTGTCTACCCATCACATAAGATAAAGGACCGTTTTGCAGGATCTTAATCTCCCCCTCCTCCCCGGGGATCTTTTCCTTCCTCAATAAAAGGCCACTAGATGATGTTTATGTTAAAATGCAATTTTACTTCATACTCATACATCTGTATATACATCAACTCGAATCTTCCCCTCCTCCCAGACACGATCTTCTCCTTCCTTACTAAAAGGCGGCCACTACATGATGTAAATGTTAAAATGCATTTTTACTTCATACTCATACGTCTATATATATAGAAGCGAGCGGCTATTGTCTATCCATCACATAAGATAAAAGCGCATAGCAAAAGTGTAGTGCTATGGCTGAGATTTCTTGCTCTGTTTCCACCAAATTTAGCGATGAATCTTCCATCCCTCGACGCACTGGCAATTACCACGGAAACGTGTGGGACAATGAGTTCATACTATCTCTCAACTCGCCCTATTGGGTATACTTTCAATCTCTCTCATATCATGGCGCCTGTTTGTAGTTTTCTCATCTGTTCTTTCTTTGTTTTTAGTTTTATGTTTGTTGTTAGCTATCAGTCTATCATGACACCTATTTGAACGTCTTTCATCTTCTCTTTCTTTGCTTTTACTTATTTCAGTTTATCATGGCACCGATGTGTAACTCTTTCTTTGCTTTTAGTTATTTCAGTTTATCATGGCACCTATTTGTACCTCTTTCATCTGCTCTTTCTTTGCTTTTAGTTATTTTTGGGTGTTGTTGGCTATCAGTGCCATTATAGTTATTGTACTGGTATCAGGCAGCTGTATATTATGAACGCGCTGGAAAGCTTATTGAGGAGAAAAAGCATACGCTTTTCAGCGAAATGGAAAATAGCAATTACGATTTAACTAAACGTCTGCAGATAGTTGATACTTTGGAATGCCTGGGAATTGATCGACATTTTCAACATGAAATAAAAACAGCTGCTCTGGATTACGTTTACAGGTTGGTCATTTCCACAGGTTTAACTAATTTAGCGTTTACATATTGGATTTTTTGGGGCCGTCTTCGATTCTTTCGTTTAGAACTGACTGTTTGAGGTGACGAGATATTGGACTGAAACGGATATCGCGGTGGGATCAAAAGATTTTCTCAGCAAAGATCTCCACGCCACAGCATTAGGCTTTCGCGCTCTCCGGCTACATCGATATAACGTATTTTCAGGTTATATTAACTGCAATTGATTTTTTAGCTAGAATATACCCTTTCAATGTGGTCGGGAAGTACAAAGTGAAATTGTTGCATTAATGGTTAACTTAGTTGAGATGGATGTAATTAATGTCGTAGGGATTTTGTTATTGGAATTGATGTTGTAACAGTACAAAGTGGGATGTTGTTAATGTTTTTGGGTGTTTCGTTAGATAAGTGGCATTAAATTGGAGATACTATTCAGTGAATGTGGAAAATCATCTTTGAAATGCCAATAAGTTTTCTGATATTAGTTCAATTCTATTAGAAATAGAGAAGCATTTTTGTTTATTTACTGAAATTTTCAATGATTTAATTCGGTCCTTATATTACTAACCTCCCAAGCAGGGGTGTTCGAGAATTTCAAGGATGGAAACAGGAAGTTCTTTTCTAACCTCAGTGGGGATAAACAAGTGCGAAGCATGCTGTCGTTACTTCGAGCTTCAGAAATTTCATTTCCCGGAGAAAAAGTGATGGAAGAGGCGAAGGCATTCGCAAGAGAATATTTAAATCAAGTTGTAGCTGGACGCGGCGATGTGACCCACGTAGATGAATGCCTCGTGGAAGAGGTAAGCAGCAAACAAAATTTTTGGTCCATCCTTTGAAATTAAAAAAGGAGATGGTGTCCATGGTTTATGAAGTATTTGCCTTTATCAGGATTGTTCATGTCAACTACGTGTTGGAGTTTCCATGGTACTGCAGTACACCCAGATGGGAAGCTCGGAGTTTTATCGAAATATACGGAGAAAACCGTTTGTGGCTCAAGTAGGTACTGTACCACGGTACCATAATAATTAAATACATTCGTTTTTATCTGCAAATTTCAGTAATTGTTATTGCATAGTAAATTCCTTTGCCAAAATTTTTCCAGGTCGAATATCAACCAGAAAATTTTGGAGTTACCCAAATTGGACTTCAATATTGTGCAAAGCATACACCAGAAGGAAATACAGTTTATCACTAGGTAGTAATCAATACATCCATTTTTCGTCTCATAGAGCGTGATTCTTTACTTATTTTTCTATTTCATTCATGCGGAAAGAGAGAGAGATTCTGATTATGAATTTTGTGGATTCTCACAAGACGATCTGCAATACTATTATATACTGCACAGGTGGTGGAGAGAAGAAGTTGCGCAGGTGAATTTCTACAGGAGGCGTCACGTAGAATAGTACTTTTGGGCCAATACATGCACTTTCGAGCCCGAGTTTTCTGAAAGCAGAATTGCCTTTGCAAAATTGATAACCGTCGCAACTGTTCTAGATGACCTCTATGATATTCACGGAACGTTGGAAGAGCTAAAAACCATCACAGAGGGAGTGAGACGGTGAATTCCAATTATAGAAATTGCAACTAATTTATTCTCAGTTTCTCACCATGGTCCAATCTTATATATCATGCACTTCTTGTATAGCTGTAAGATTTGTTCTCATTACTTTTTATGCAATTTTCAGATGGGATCTTTCGTTGATGGATGACCTTCCAGAGCACATAAAAGTTGCAATCCAGTTTTTCTTCAAAACAGCGAATGAATGGGCTGTTGAAGTTGGTAAAAAGCAAGGACGGGATATGACAGCCATGTTGAAAGATAGCGTATGTGTTTAGGAAGATATGTTATGTTTTTATAGGAGGGTTAGGTTTTTTTCTTTCGTTTTACTCATATGAGCTACAGGCTCACGCTAGTATGGAATCTAATAGAATGTTGTCACTATTATAATTTTATTTCCATGGATATAATAGGAATGTAATTTACGATGAAAAGCATATATATATATATATATATATATATATATATATATATACACGTGTTTTTAATGAGACATTCACAACCGTTATGTTCAGTGGCAGCGATTCCTTGAGTCTTATCTGCAAGAAGCTGAGTGGATAGCAAGTGCACATGTGCCTACGTTTAATGAGTACATAAAGAATGCCGAGGGTACCCCGGGGATGTGTATTATAAATTTTGATTTCGGTTCTGTTGATGGGCGAACTTCTCCCGAACGACATTCTGGAGCAAATAGATTATCCTTCTAAGATCCAGAAGCTCATAGAATTGACCTCCAGACTTATTGACGACTTGAGAGATTTTGAGGTATTTGGCATCTAGCTTTACATTTATTTTAGAAGCTTTTAAACTAGATCGGATGCAAAACACTCAGTCACACTTTTCGCACTTGCTTTCACGGTTGCAATGAAGGATGAGAAGGAACGCGGGGAGATGGCTTCAAGTATAAGTTGTCATATTAAAGACAATCCTGATTCTACCGTGGAAAATGCTTATAATCAAATCCAGGGCATCCTTCATCTCGCCCTTGAGGAATTGAATTGGGAGTTTCACAAGGAGGACAGTGTACCATTGTGTTGCAAGAAGTTCACTTTCAATATAATACGAGGCGTTCAATTTATCTTCAGATACGAAGACGGCCTATCCGTGTCGAGCAAGGAAGTAAAGGACCAGATATTCAAACTTTTCGTCGACCAAGTGCCTATTGAGGCCGAATAATGACGACCGTGTTAGTAGATGCAAGTATGTTTTTAATGTCTTATGGTTCGTAAATTAGTAGATTAAATAGGTCGCTCAGGATGAGAATAGCAAGGTTTGTGCGATTGTTTATTGTCGTAGTTGGTCGTAGTTCTTCCATGTGAAGTATGGAATTTTTTCCACTTGAATCAAATAAAAAAGGATAATGGAAACAAATTTAAAATAAGTTCAATGTCGTGAAAAATATTATTGCGTCAAGAATGTGTAGATGTAACTTGTGTCATGTAAACTTTTGATATGTCGGGCCCAATATATAGAGATGTGTAGATGTAATGTGTGTAATGTAAAGTTTTGATATGTCGGATTGTATATAGATGTGTAGATGTCATGTGAGTAATGTAAATTTTTGATATATTTACCACTTTAATACCATGGGCTAAAGACAATATTTATAGTAGAGGTATGGTAAATAAATAAAATATAAGTAAACCATATATATGGTAAATAAATAAAAAGTCTTTTTATTTTTACACCATAATCCTACTTCTATTTATGAACATCAAAAGGTTGTTTTATTTAGGTGAATACTGAGCTAAATACCATGGGCCAAATTATTATTAATACATGGCAAAAAAACATTATTAACCCTAATATTAATATTAATATTAATATTAATTTTAATATTCGCATTATTATATTATAATATTAATATTATTAAATTTAATTAATGTAAACTTTTGATATGTCTGAGTGTATAAAAATGTACCACCTTGATACCATGGGATGAATACGATGGGCCAAATTATTATTAATACCATGCCAAAAAAACATTATTGACGCTAATATTAATATTAATATTATTATTAATTCTAATATTCACATTATTATATTAATATTATTAAATTTAATAAATTTGGATCAACGAAGGTGGGTATTTGAGTACACTATATGCATTGCCTATATCAGGTAACAATAAACATATAAACGTAAATGTAAAAATAATGTTTAATATTTAACATTTAAAATTTAATCTAATGTCAGCCCTAATGAAAAATCACTTCTCTCCCTACATATATAAATTTAACACAAACAAAGTCTCGAATTTTATTTTTGAGGAAGCATCTCTGTGATTTTGCGAACAATGAAATAATATTTGTCAGAAAGGATTTCAGGAGTTGTTCGAAAGTGGTAGTAATAATATTTGTGGGAAAGGATTTCACCATCAACAAACTTATTTCGATTGATTTGGAAAATAATATATGCGGGAAGAGGAGCTGCAATTGATTTTCAGGTTTCATTTCTATTTCTCTTGCATTTTATTTTTTTTCTACCTTTTTGTTTATGTAATGTAAACTTTTGATATGTCAGTGTATAAGGCACATGTGTAGATGTAATGTGAGAAATTTAATGTAAGTAAATATTTGAAATGTACTGTGGTATATTTTTATTTAATTACCGGGAGTATGATAAATAAATAAAATCTCTTTTTATAGTTACCCTAGAGGTATCGTAAATTATTTATTTCAATTGCTCTTGCATTTATTTTTTTTCTACATTTTTGTTTATGTAATATAAAATTTTGATATGTTAGGGTATAAATTTAATTTATGTAAATATTTGAAATGTACTATGGTATATTTTTATTTATTTACTGAGATTATGGTAAATAAATAAAGTCTCTTTTTATAGTTACCCTAGAGGTATGGTAAATTATTTACAGTGATATGGTAAGTAAAATTATTTATGGGGAATGGTAAGTAAATAAATGTAATCTAATTAAACATTTGAAATGTATAGGGGTATATTTTTATTTATTTATTCCCAAAATTTTAATTCTATTCGTATTTTAGGTGGGAATATCTAAGTTTATGCTTTTATAGTGTTCATCATGTCACTTATTTACATGTTGAATTATTATTAAGAAACTATGTGTATATTTTTAATTCAGTGAAAAGTTAGTTATTGGTGTAATTGATTGCCCTAAATGCATTGATTTCAGTGATCTAAAAAATTAATTGTTTTTTATGTGCATTGATATTTGTGTTGCAGTAATTCAAACAGCCATGTCTACTCATAATAAAGAGATGGAGGAAAACAACTTTGAAGAAATGTGTGATGAACAAAGAGAAGATCAAAGAAAGGAGAAAAGTGAAGAACAAAGAGAAATACAAAGAACATATCAAAGAGAATATGCAAGAACATATCGACAAAGAAAGGAGCAAGAAATGAAAACTGCAGAACAACAAGAAGAGAGAAGAGCACATCAAAGAGAATATCAAAAAAAATATCGACATAGAAAGAAATTAGAAATGAAAGTTGAAGAACATGAAGAACAAAGGATAAAGCATAATGAAAAAGCACGAGAATATCGAAAAATAAAGGCACAAGAAATTTCAACTGCAGAACAACAAGAAGAGAGAAGAGCATGTAAAAGAGAATATCAAAGAGAATATTGAAAAAGAAAGACACAACAAATAATAGAAGAAAATGCAAAACAAAGAGGAAATGGACAAGATAACCCAAAGGAAATAATGCCTGAAAAACATGAAGAACAGAGAAAATGGAAAAGTGAACAACAAAGATCATATCGATAAAGAAAACAATATATGAACAACTCATACATGGTACAGGACGAAGAGGAAAATCCTATGAAAGAAACATGTTTAAAACATATTGATTCCCAACATCAACATGAAATTTTTGTTGATATGAATATTTCACATCGAAAATTTCGTGATAAGATTGATCGATTGGCTGATGTTCAAATATGTCATGTGTGTGAAGGGTCATATTCTGGAATTCAAGTACATACGAAAAACATAGGTACAATGTGCATGAGATGTAAACGAGAAGGAAGTCATCATAGATTTTCAGCCAATAACCATATGAATCCAGGAGAACAACCTAATGTTCTTGCAAAGCTCACACAAGTCGAAGAGATGTTGATAGCACGTGAAGTCTAATTTTGCAGGTTATGCACTCAATAGGTGGACAATACAAATATAGAGGACACACCATTAGTTCTCCACAAGAGGTTAGCAATATTGCCATGAAGTTACCTCGACATATTAAAGACTTGGATTTGATAATTGTTGTGCGGAAAAAAGGTGAAAAGGGACCAAGTTATGATTTTACTATCAGGAAAGAAATTGTATTACGTGCATTACACTATAAGATTCATAATGATCCATATTATCGTGTAGTTCAAGTTGATAATGATGCACTTCAAGAAATACCTAAAATTGCAATAGATGTATCACATATGATTAATGCTATTACTTTGCTAGAGAAAGATAGTGACACTAAATTTGCAATGTTGGAAGGGATTCTAGGGATTGACGATGCATTAGATGGCTTACATACAACTTCATTTGCATCAAAGCTTCCAAATGCTACACGAGAGATTGATATTATTCGACAGTGGGTAAATAACCCTAATGCAGAGGAACAACCTAATGCAGAGGAAGTGCTTAGTTGGCGTAGAATTGGCTCATCTCCAATCAATGAGTATAACACTGTGGGATTATTTGATATGGAATTTCCGTCATTGTTCCCAAAAGGTGAAGAAGATTGGTTGCAAGCACGTGAGAGACATGTCCATCTTCATGAGTATGCAAAGCATCTTCTTCGATATTGTGATAATAGGTTTGGAAGGCACCCACGATTTAGAAACTTTTTACGCAATATCATCATGAGAAATCATGCTCAAGCTTCATCTGTAGTATTTGTGAAGAAAAATATGACACATTTACCAACAACAATGGAGGAGTTACGAGAACATTTACAAAATATTCCAGATTCATGAATTGGAAAAAGATTGATGCGATTTGGCACTGTACTAAGAGGCACACCTGGATATTGGAATAATTGTCGTGCTGAGCTATCGGACATGGTCCAACAAATTGGGAGTCCTACAATATTCTTTATATTAAGTGCGGCAGATATGCAATGGCCAGATTTACATAAATTAATTCCAGGTACATGTCCTAGAGATCTAGGGGAAGCGAGGAAAATGAGACGTCAAAATTTAATTGATAATCCTCGAACGTTATCATCAAGCTACAGATTATTGGTGTCGCTATGAGTGGCAACATCGTGGGTCTCCACATGTGCATGGATTTCTATGGATAAAAAATGCTCCTAACATAGACATATTGAATTGGGATGATCCAATGGAAGTTAGATTTGCAAAATAATATTTTGATGAATTTGTACATGCATGAATCCACAGATCTATTAATCAAAGAAATATTCGTTAGACACAATATTGATGGGATCATCCTTCTAAAGGACACACAATTTCCACAATATTTTAGACTGATCCTATGATTTATTATGAAGAACTTCTTAATTGTGTTGAGCGTCACATCACTTGCAATGAGAGATCATGCCTTCGAAAGAAGGCAGGAAGATTGTTGTTGAGATAAAAGGCACCATGGGATTTATGTGAAGAGTCCAAACTTTATGTCGATGAGAATGGAGAAAAAGGCGAACCCCCGAATGACGTCCCTTCGGGCCAAATAGACAATTGTGAAACATTGATGATGAGGGGCTAATATTGATTGGAAACTGGTTCTTTCAAAGCGCGTTGTCACTAATTACATAGCAAAATATGCAGCGAAATCTAAAAAAGGATCAGAAACATTCCATAATATGTTGATGCGTGTTTCTTCTATTCAAAATCCAAATTAACCAACAACACGTGCATACAAGAGTTTGTTGTGTGAAACTATTATTGACAGGGATATATGTGCACAAGAGACATGTCATTTGCTTCTAGAACTCCCTCTTTCTGAATGTAGTCGTCGATTTGTGGTTCTGAATCTTGGTAGGAAAGTTTTCAAACAGGTACAGATTGAAACATATGATGCTGATAATGATAATTCCCTTATTGATTCATATACCAAGCGACCTGCCCATATTGAGCACCTTGCGTTGATAGATGTTGCAAAATCATGGTCATATGATAAACGTCGACATGGGGAGAAATGGTTAGAATGGAAGAATGGAGCTATTGTACGTGTGCTTGCTCGATTTAACTCAGTTCCTCATCCAGGAGATGACAAGTTTGTAGAATTTTGTTGGTCTAAGTTAGTATTGTACAAGGCATTTTGTGATTTCCATAGAGATATAAGTTGAGGAGATGATGATATAGTTAATAATTGGGAAAATTTTCAATATAATCCATGGCATATTGATCGAAATACATTACCACCCATTGATCAAGTAGAATCTGAAGGAGAAGAAGTTCAGAAACCACCTGCAGATTCTAGGAAGAATGAGTGGGAGATCATTTGTGGATTGTATGAGAAGAAATATATAAATTACAATGAATTTGAGATGCTGGGACGCATAGATCATGATTGTGCACATAATTGGAACACATATTTTGTTGATGAAGTGACTTCCAATCGTGCTATTCATTTCATATCGGAAAATCGAAAGTTGAATTTAATCTATTCTGACCAACATGCAAAGTATTATTCCATTGAAATTTTGGGGGTTAAGGAAAGAATAGCATTTGATGTTGTCCTCGAACATAATAGATTAGGGGTTGATCAAATACTTATGATAATACAAGGCACTGCAGGTACAGGAAAGTCTTATTTCCAGAGAAGAGTCCATTACTTCTTTTAGCTCCTACAGGGATTGCAGCTTTCAACATATCTGCAAGAAGAATTCATTCTATACTTCAAATTCCAATCAAAGACATGTCACCTTTGAAAGGATCAAGTTTAATGACCCTAAAACAAGATTTGAAGCATGTGAAGCTAATATTGATAGATGAAATGAGTTTTATTGGAAGAAATTTGTTGCAAAACATTGATAAGAGACTTCGACAAGCTTTCCCAGAAAATGAGAAGCTTATTTCTGGTGGGAGATCGATTATATTGGTCGGTGATTTGAGACAATTGCCTCCTATTCTAGATAAACCTATATATGCATGTTAAGGTATTGCAAAAGAATTATGGAACTTATTCACAACAATTGTGACCCTTGATACTGTGTTTCGACAAGATGAAGAAAGCAATCAACAAATATATTTTCGTCGTTTGTTAATGAAGGTAAGGGATTCAAAACCAACTATGGAAGACTGGAAAGCACTTATGACTCGTACAAATACATGCTTGGATACTTCCACAAATGAGTCCTTTGATAAGGAAATACATTTTTTTGCAACAAATGATGATGTAGAACATCATAATAAGATTTGTTTAAGAAGGCTAAATTGTCCCATTGCAGCGAGTGTTGCTACAAAAGTAAAAGGAAATTCCATGCAAATAGATGAGGATGAAATGAAACTTGAATTAATCATTGCAGTTGGAGGTCGATTGATTCTTGCATCAAACATATGTACTAATGTAGGAATTGTAAATGGTGCTCTTGGAATTGTAGAAAAAAATGTGTATAAACCTGGAAAATCACCCCCAGAACCACCCACATCTGTTTTAGTAAGATTTGATAATTATATGGGAGTACCATGGGATGATTCATCCCCTCAAACAATTCCTATTACACCTATTGAAAGAGGTAGTAGAAAACAACTTCCTTTGAAACTTGCTTGGGGCTTAACAATCCATAAATCACAAGGATTGACTTTTGAAAAAGCTACTATTAATATTGGGAAGAAAGAGAGACAGGGTATGACGTTTACTGCAATATCTCAAGTTAAAGATATGAATGGTATACGATTTCAAACTCTCTTTTCATATGATCGATATGCAAAGATGGAAAAAGTAGCAGGTGTGAGTGCAAGAAAAGCAGAAGAAGAGAGATTGAGATCAATCACATTGTAAATTATTTTTTGATTAACTATATTCTTATTATTTGAATTTTCGATCTTTCAATATTCTAACATTGCATTTTCAATCATAATATATAATCTTATGCATATTAAAAAAAATTAATATGAGCGCATTAGGTAACTAATAAAATTTTAAAATTAAAATGACTAGAAAAATATCACACATATTTAGCATATATAAAATTATTATATTTATATTATCTGTATTTACATATTATTGATAAAATTAATCAAATGTTCGATAGATTTTCCTTGGCCGCACACGACTGAAACGAGCCTAGATCCATCTTAACTCTGGATCTAGAGGGATCAAATCTCTCGAGGTGCAAACCTTTCCTCAAGTTTTGCACTCAAAAAAAAGAGGTTTGCACCTCAAGAGATTTGATCCCTCTCGACGCTTAATAGATCATAGTTAAGATGGATCTAGGCTGGTAATTATTGATAATTGTGCTAGAAAGCACAGGTTGTACTAAAACTTTTAATATTTTGACTAATTCAAATTACATAAAAATATAAATAAAATAAAATAAAATAAAAAATTAATGTAATTTAATATAAATATTTTAATTTTATAAAAAAATAAAATAAACCATGGTATTGACTCATGGTATTGAGAAACAATGGTATTGACCCGTGGTATTTATGTAAAATATAGTCTATTTAAAGAACAAAAAATGAATAACTAAAAATAGAAACTAAGTAAATTTTATGATTTAAAGCGACATTGCTATTGATATATTTGCAGACCAATTATCACAGGTCAGGGAAAAGACTTGTTAGCCATCCCTGAAAAGTGTTGTAGGGATATGCTATGGAGGACTATGACGAGTCGACTTCTAGTACTGCAAAGTCTGCAAAATCTGCGATTAGCAATCCATCGTCTTCAGATCCTTGTGTTTTAATCAACATAGTGCCCGATATATTGGAGAAGATATTTCTAAGAGTGCCTGTGTAGCAATATCCCTAGATCCGGAGGACATGCAAAGCAGTGAAAGAGTTTCTTGACGAGAGCAAGTTCCTTGGTCAGTATATCGATGAGCACGTTGTGGAACGAGAAGAAAAATTGAGAAAAATAATACATATATACATTATGAAAAACTGAGAAAAATAATACATATATACATTAAGAGTTAAGTAGTTGTTTGACTGTTTTTACTTGCTTTTCTTTTTGTGCCCTTTTCGCCATTGTTTTGAGTTTGGAGCAACTGGAACTAATGTGAATTTTCTAGGCTTCCCAAAGTTTTAGAATATATTTTTTTATTTGAGTCTCAGCTTTTTGAAATATAAACTCTTTTTATATTCTTTTTATTTTTTTGATAGTGTTATTTTTCTATTGATGTGGTGCATTGTTCTCTTGTATTTAGATGTTATTTTACTCATGGAATAGGATGATTCAGTTTTGGGTGTGTGTTTTTCTTTTTATTGTTTTGGATGGGAGGATCTTTTATGATTTATTTTTCTTGGTGAGTGCTGGCTATGAGAGGTCTACAATTTTTTTTTTATTTGTCTGTTATTCATTTGTTTTGGGGATCATTTTTGCCTGTGTAGATGTATTTTACAAATTTTTTGTTTGGTATTTGAAAGTAGCATTTTCATAATTTAATAAGGTATTTTGAGAGATTTTTATGTTTTATTTTACGTGATTAGATAAGCCTTTGTTGAGATCTATTTCTACACAAATTTTATCCAAAGTAAATAGCTCTTTCTTTGTTATTTCAAGATCTCTTTCTTTATTATTTCAAGATCAATGTTTTTTCATTTTCCAAAGTTATTTTTTATTTAGCTTAGAACCTTATGGTGCTGGAAAGTAAGGGGGTGATTTAGAAGCTCTACCCAAACCAACATTGTTGAAACAACCATTTTTGTAGCATCAAAGTATGGAAGTGGTGGCTATGAGAGGTCTACCATCTTTTTGATTTGTGTGTCATCTCCTTTTTCTTTCTTGGGATCATTTTTTCCTCTGTAGATATGTTTCACAAATCTCTTGTTTGGTATTGAAAATAGTATTTTCATACTACTTTCATAATCTAATACCATCCTTTGAGAGATTTTTATGTTCATTTGATGTGATTAGGTAAGCCTTTGTTGAGATCTATTCTACAAAAATTCTATCCAAAGTATTTCAAGATTAGTATTTTTTATTTTTTCCAAGTTATTTTTTATTTAGTTTAGAACCTTCTCTTGCTAGAATGGAAGGGGGTGATTTAGAAGCCTTACCCAAACCAACATTGTTGGAACAACTATTTTTGTAACATCAAAGTATGGAAAGCATGGGGCGATGTTGTTGGAACCACCATTTTTATGACATCAATGCATGGAAACCATGGGGTGATGAAGAGCCTAACTCTTCTCCAAATTAAAGTCCATCATTTAATACTTTCTCAAGTCTTCTTCACTATCAAATTTAACAATAAAAGAAAAATTGGAAATCTATTTTTATAATATTTATAGTAATAGTATTAAATTAAAATAATTTATTATGATCTTGGATATTTAGTGATTTTTTAGGAAAACCTAGCAAAACTTAGCTGTCAAACCAATGATGTCATCACTTATTTTTATTTTCCAATGTAGATTTACTCATCATTGCTATTGGAGCAAAACCACCCTACCAAAATTACCCTTTGTGATTGGTTAGGGGGCAAGGTTTCACTCTTACAAGATGTTTTTGGATCTTGAGTCATTAGCTTGTTTCCTTACTTCTTTTAAAATAGGCTCTTACACAAGTACTTACACTTTTAGATCAACTTCATACAATAATACATTTTTAGTTAATAAATTGTATTTTCAAAATTAAATATATTTAATTTATATTAATATAAAAATTATTTTAAAAACCAATATTAATAAAGATATTTAAAAATAAGTGAAATTTATAAAAAAATATCTTCTTTAACTTAATGAAAGAAAATTTCAATTAAGGATCTCATAATAATAAAGCTATTTGGAAATAACCTTTGCTTAGTCATACCATGACTTTTCTTTGTGTCAATGAAAGCATGTATACTAATAGCCTTTCCCAATATACCATAGGATAATTATAAATAGTGTTTATTCCAATATATTATTAAAAATTAAAAAAATTGTATTAATAAGTGAATATAAAAGGTTTTCACATGGAGTCATCATTTTAATAGATTATACTCATTATGCCAATAAGAGTCTTTAGAGAGTGAATGGTTTTTCTTAAATTATATGTCAATAGGATTCTACAAGATGTCATTGGTTGCCCACACTATAATATCCATTAAAAATAATTGTCCAGAGAATTAATGAAATAAGTCAATATATTATTTTTATTTAAATAAGTCAATATATTATTTTTATTTAGCAATATAATACATAATTTTAATTCTAGTTGTTTGGTCAATAATTTGTTTTCATTCAAGTTTACAATTAAAAAATTTATTATATTATATATTATTTTTCCATTAGGTATATATATTTTAATAATTTTTGAAATTTAATAATAAATCTACACTAATTAAATAATGAAATGATAATTTTTTTTAATTATGTCTTTATTTTGAATATAATTTTCAGTGATATAAAGTAAGGTTAAATTAAAATTATTATTTTGTATGAGTATTTATATTTTGATTATAAATTTTGAGTATATAATAAATATAAATTAATGCAAATTTATTTATATTTATTGAATATTTGTATTTGTAATTTATATAGTAAGTGGTCATATTTGAGGATTATATAGAATTTTGATGAGAATATTTCATCATTTGAATGATAATTTTGATTGAAAAAATGAGTTTAAGTTGGAATAGTATGTTCATGAATATCTCATTCTGAATTTCAACTTCTAGGAAAGACAATTTTACAAACTCAACATTTCAAAACTACAATTTTACAAATTTTTAATGGAATTAGAAAAAAATTGAGCAGAAGATCACGATAAAAAAAGCTAGAAACTAGTTTCTTTAGACTAAATTGCAACTCAGACCTCCCACTTACCCTCTATAGAAACCACTTTTTTAAAATGTGTTATCAGTTATTCATGTGAAATAGTTTTTATTTTCTATGCATGTACCAACCAAAAATAACAGAAAACCACAAATGTAACATATCTCTAAAACATCATCTAGTCTTGTTTATTGCTTTTGCTCCCTTACATAATTTAATTTAAAATTGTACAAGACTGAATACTTGAAACTGCTGCAAAGGAGAGGAACATTTTCATGAATTATACTTCTATATATATTCTCAATCAATGTGTTCATATGCATGCTAAACTTAAGTGATTTGAGTTCATATCCATACTTATGTTTACTGGTGATTAGTTATTTTTGAAGTTTAGTACATAATCTAATTTTGTTCGTTGTTATTTGGTTCTATTTTATTTTACAACACAGGTTGGATGCTTGCTGGTGAGAATATTATGCATTAAGAATCCTATAACTGGCATTTATAGGACACTTCCTTTCATTAATGGAAGATGGAGCTCCAAACTGAAATGCATGGCAAGGTACGGAAGAGATAATTTTAAGGTTTTGGTTGGGATGCCACTTAATACTCACAGTGAGCATGAGGAGGATCGTGATCGTGATCGTGATCGTGAGGGAGTTAGTTTTGTGAAAACAGTGATATGTGATTCTGCAATAGATTCATGGAGAGAGTTGATAAATTGTTGTTTACATCCCCTTCAAAATATTAGAGTAGTTGATACTCATGGAATCTATTACAGAGGTGCCATGTATTGGCTATTAGAGGCTACTCAGAATCTAATCGTTTTGTTTTCTGGGTTAGGAACGAAAGATGGGAAATACTTGAAATGCAGAAACCACAATGTGCTCATCCATTGGGCTTGGTGGTTTTCAAGGAACAAGTGTTAATGGCTGGAGAAAAGGACAAAGTGATAATTATTTGGAAGTTAAGCAATCAAAACTTGCTTGATCAATCTCATAAAAAGAAAGGTGAATGGATGGAGATTTCTAGATCTACTGAGGAAATATTCAACCAGATTCAATACGGTGAAATGGCAATACATAGTGCATGTATCCCCAGCGGTGGTGATATTGTGTGTTTTGAAAATTTGCTCAACAAGACCTCGGTGACATTTAATGTGAACACTAGCTCATGGGGTAGGTCTAATGACATGTCATTTAGGTATATGTGTTTACAACTGCAGATACATTTTGTAATGCTCTTTTTTTATGAGATTGTTTCTTTAGAATTTTGTAATGCAATTTTTTTTATGAAATTGTTTTTTAGAAAATTGACACTTGATATTTTAAATGTTAAAGCTCTAATAAAATTAAAATTTATTTTGATACCTGAAAAAGCAGGAAAATAAAGTTTATGTAATATTCAATAAATAATTTTTTAATTAAAATAATCAATATTCATAAATTTATATGACAATTTTTTCATTAAATCTTGGTGAAGTTTTATAGGTAAATTTCTACAAAATATTGAATAAATAATGGTGTATTTGAGATGTGTAATCACATAGTGGTAAAATTATGAAAAAATGTAGAAAAATTGTAAATATATATATTTCTCCATTAGTTATTTTTATATAAATTTTAAATAGGAATGTATATGGTTTTAAATTTATTTTATTTTTTTATAAATTTAAATATTTATTTAAATAATTATTTTTTATTGTGTATTTGAATATATTATAAATGGAATTTTTTATTAAATTATGGAATTAAGTAGAATTATGTTTATTTATTTAGCTTGTGAAGAGGAAATGGAAGGATAGCCATGATTGTTTAGGTTCTAAAACTATACAAGGACATAAATAGCTTATTTTAAATGTAAGTGGAACCCTTTTACATTACAAATAGTAGGTCTATTCAAGTATTTACCAAACAACTTTTATTTTTTTTAGATGTGGTAAAATCATTAAAAATTTAAGCTAACACATCTTATAATAATTTAAATTTTAAATTGCATACATTTGATATATTGCAAAGAAATATAAATAAAAATACATTTAAGCTAACACATCTTATAATAACTTAAATTTTAAAGTGTACACATTAAATATATTGCAAAGAAATATAAATAGAAATATAGCAAATTTGTGAAGGAACTTAGAAAACAACTAACTCATAGATAACAAAAGACAAAGTAACAAAAAAAAAAACCTAAAATCATAATGTACAAAGAGCAATAAAAATGCTAGTGGGAACAAATTATTAAATCATTCGATAGATGAATGTAATAACCCAATTTAGAGGGCTAATAATTGATTAGGATCTTAAAAATTGAGTGGGAGAATCCTAGAACTATGAAGAATATTGGAAGTCATGGGATAGGTTCAGTTATGTTCTTGGCATTTAGGTAAATGATTTTAGGACCTCATATTCAATTTGAAATGTATTCTTATAGGATGCATTCTTATAAGATTTAACTTTAGACCTAAATAAATAAATAAATTCAATAAATAAATTTCTTATTATAGTTATAGGGGGTGATCAAATTTAGTAGATTTATACGGGTCATTCACTCAATAAATTCTTCAATAAATTCTTTTTTAATTTATGGACTTAGTGATAAAGTTTCATAGTTTTATATAGGAAATTAACAAATGATCATCCTTTTAGAGAATTTTATATAAGAAACTTCTTATATAAGATTGCTAATTTTTTTTTTTAATTTTTGAAATGTGTTCTTATAGTAACTTAAAAAAAAACTAAAATCATAATGTACAAAGAGCAATAAAAATGCTAGTAGGGACAATTTATTAAATTATTTGATAGATGAATGTAACAACCCAATTTAGAGAGCTAATAATTGAATAGGCTCTTAAAAATTGAGTGGGAGAATCCTAGGACTATGAAGAATATTGGAAGTCATGGGATAGGTTCAATTAAGTTCTTAGCATTTAGGTAGGTGAGTTTACAACCTCATATTAAATTTGAAATGTGTTCTTATACATGAATTCTTATAAGATTTAACTTTAGACCTCAATAAATCAATAAATTCAATAAATAAATAAAGTCAATAAATAAGTTTCTTGTTATAGTTCTCGAGGGTGATCAAATTTAGTAGATTTATATGGGTCATTCACTCAATAAATTCTTGAATAAATTCTTTTTTAATTTATGGACTTAGTGATAAAGTTTCATAGTTTTATATAGGAAATTAACACATGATCATCCTTTTGGAAAAATTAATGAGAAATATAGGAGGACATATTGCTTGCAATATTACAAGTGAGTATGCCCACTTCTCCATGGAGCTTGCCGGAAAATTTTAGATAAAACTTCAAAATCAATAGTATTAATTTATGTTTCCTACTATTAATTTAATGTATCATGATATTTTAGTTAATAAAAAATTAGTTAAAATTTTTAAAACTAAATATATTAATTTTATATGAAAAGGAACTTGATTGCAAACATGATTATGTGGAATAAGTACAATTTGGATGTATGACACAAAAAAAAAGGAGAATTCCATGACTCACCTTGTTGCAAGAGCCATGAAAGAAAAGAAGGATGGAGGTGGAAGGTTGACTTTTCTTCTTAGACATGCAGTTGAGATTTCTACTACATATCTCCACGAGGATGATGTTGTGGAGAGGGGAGGCCTAATCTCTTCTCCTAATGCAAGACAAGGAAAGGATTATGTAGGTAGAGACCCAGTTGGAATTGTGGAATATTGAAGATATGCTATAAGCATATATTATTTTCAATTGACAAGGGAGAAGCTTGGAAATATTGGATGTACTCACGAGGAGATTTATGATGTGCATTATTACTTGAAGACTCGAATTCAATCTGATACTTGGGTGGATGAGAGCTAGGGAGGAAACTTCCCAACCCTTGCTTTATAGTAGACCTTTGGAGGTGGGTGTGTGTAGTGCCTTGATGACATGGGAAGGATTGCACCACTCTCACAAAGGGGCCTTTGGGGAAAGGCCCCACACATCGATGGGTGATGCTTCGATGGATGGAGTCAGCCCACCAGGTCAAGCGAGTTCAAATCCTGTTGGATCCGCATAGTAATTAGCACACCGTTGGGCAAGGTCTGGGTTACCTGCGACCCTCACCCTTTGTTTTTTTAATATGTATCATATATGGTTGGTGGTCTCCCACCTGTATATATATATATAAGTGGTTAAAAAAGCCATCAGCCAAATTTGGGGTCAACCGTAAAATTAAATAGGCGACAAATTCCAGCATTCCTGTGGTCAGAATCCTTGCACGGATAAGTTCCAAATTGTTGCCTCCTCAATGGCTACCACTAGACCTAGTTTTCCAAAATTTGACTTTCCATAGCTTTGATATACAAACTTGGATTCAGGTGTCATTCATGTCATTTGAAATCTTGCAACAAGATATTCAATCTAACCCTGGTTCCACTTCAATCGAGTGAATTCTATTTTTAAGCTCTTCCAAAGCCACTTATGAATTCTGAGCATTTATGGAGCCACCTTAATCATTCCAACCCACTAATGAGATTTTGGGCCACCAAAAAATTTATTAGTTAATTTCCAAGTGAGGGAATTCCTCTCTCACTTTCTCTTTTTCAATCCAACGAGCCTTACTTCCTTGGAACCAATACAAAGGTACTCCACCCCTTGCCATCATGAAGTCCTAGTCTTCTTGTCAAGAATCAAATCCTGAGGTAGCTTCTCCAATTATTCAGGTGAAAATTCGTGCACTGTAGGAACATGTCCAACCACTTCGGAGTCTATGATGAAAGTGTTAGACGTTATTTTGTCACCATGAAATTTGACTGTCATTATGGGTCTATCATCATCCATATTATCATCCCTTAGAGGTAAAAAATACTCATGTTCCTGAACCAAGTCTTGGAAACTCGAGAAAATTTGTTTAAAACCTTTAAAATATTACCTGTGTGCTTTTTGTGACCATTACCTGCACATGCGATGATACTTCTTCTATTAGCCGTGGCGGTCGCCGCTCTATTCGCCACAAAAAACTGCGCACCCCCATAAAAAGGAAGTAAACATGAAAATCTTACTTCTACAAGTCTATTTGGTCGAATATTCTCCCAACTTGAAGCCTCTAGAGTCGCGTCAGTTTCGGATATATCCCTCTACTCATGGAGCTTATCCCTTGGCTAAAAGTCCATTCATTTGAGGTGTTATCACCCATTAAATTGTTAAACATTTCTTGATAGGGTCATATAGGTCACTGACCAAATGGATAAGGTCTCCTAAGCCATTTCATCGTGGTATAGGAAAAAATTTGCATTTTTAAGCCTATACTACGTTTTGGCATCACCTTCATTTATGTCATTTCATGTCAAATCAGTCCCATACCATGTCAGTTGTCAATCCCTAAGAATTCAAACTCAAAAGGATGAATCTACCAATTTTTCAAATTTTCATAGCGTCTTACACAGGAAAACAACACAAAATGCTACGAAAACACCTAATAATTTTGTAGCGAATATGAGGATTTCTCTATTTTTTGACTTTTGAGTAGTCAACTTCAAGGGCAATTTCTAGGCAAATAGAGAAGTATTTTAAGAAACTGAGAGAGGTTATTGTCAATAACATATCAAATAACATTAACCTCTTTTACTTTTCTCAAAAGTGCTAGAAATTAGGATATACATGGATATCTTTCGGACCTAGTTCTCAGAAAATAGAATTTTCCTCCTTTATACATGTTTTTGAAATGCAGATTCTTGATAGCTGAAGATGGGATCTAAAAAAACAAGATATTTTTTTTCTTAAAAACGTATTGACATACAAAATCCTCCTCCAGTTTTGAAAAATCTATCAAGGACTCGAAAATATGAGATCATTTCTAAACCCAAATTCTGCATTTTTTAGGAAATTTCGTAGTGTGCTTCACGCTTGGAGCCAGAAAAACGCTACAAAAATTATTGTAGGGAGATCAATGTTTTCAAGGTATCATGACATAATGAAGGTTTTGTAACAACAAAGAAGTAAAGAAGATTGATGGAAAAGCCATTTTCCCATGCTACTAAAACTCTCGACGAAACTGCCTAATGACACTCTATTTTTGCAGAAAGGAGCTTTGGGTTGTATTTTTTTATCTTGAAGGTGTTTTAAAAGGTCATATAGCCACATGTAAAGGTCAAATATAGTCGAAGGAATTTTTCTTTTCAAAGTTTGGTCTTCGACAAAGTTATCCAACTCATCAGTTCATCATGGAGGCATTATCATGTGTGATGGCAACAGCTCCTTAAAAGTAGCAAGACATGTTTCATGAAGCCCTCCTAACATTTTTTAAAGGCCCATGGTATTAGAAATTCAAGTTGATTAGAAAAAGCGTTTAAAACAGAGGCGCTATGAAAAGTTGCTACTAAAATACGCTACGAAAATTTCTGTACATGATTGTTTTAGTAATCAACTTAAAGTTTGATTTTAGACCAAATGAAAATTTATTTTGGAAATATGGAAGAGTTTTTTCTTCGGCATGGGGTAGTATACAAAAACCTCAGTCATTTTTTGCAAATCCATCAAGGTTTGGAAATTATATACTCGTCGTGTAAGACTATTTTTCAGAATTTTCACTCACCAGATTTGTGAAAAAATTGTAAAATTCGACTTAGAGGAGATCCAACTCAATAACAACGTGGCATAATGACACATCAGCACTCTAGTACACTCAGAAAAATATTTGGTTGAAGTTGATAAGGGTTATTAAATTGATTTTTTGAACTATTAATGAAAGAAGAGTCCTTTTTGTATTCAAACTCTGCAAAATAGATATATCCCTAGGAAGTCTCCAAGTAATGGAATCATTTTTGAAATAGGTATTTGAGGTGGGAATTCGAAGCTAGAAAGGTGGAAAAACATTGGTATGAGTCCTCACTCTATAAATTAGATAGTTTTAGAGTTAGAAAGGGTTGGAAGATGTTACTTGTGACTACTACTATTGTAAATTGTTCTGATCAGTAATAGACAGTCGCTGTGGGATTTCGCTTTTACCTAAGATTCATTTGATGTTTTTATGAAGCTTGTCTTATGTATCTTGATACTTTATTTCAATATATTAATGTTTGAATACTCAGAATTCGTGCTTCTCATGCTCTGACTTCCTTTAAGCACTAAACTATTGTATATCTTCCTCAATGTCCTGCTTTCAATATCTTAATGTTCATTACTCAGAATTCATGTTTCTCATGCTCTCATTTCCTTTGAACATTTATCTATTGAGTAAATTTTGTGTGTGTTGTCCTTTCATTTAAATATCTACATGCCTCAACTTCCATAAGGAGAGCCATTGTTATTGAGTTCCCTAGCACTGACTCCATAAGCCCAATGGTAGTAAACCTTCTACATTTTCAACCTGCAATCATATACAATAAAGTTATTATCATAGAGTTAGCCATATAATAGATTTTTCATTACAAACCATTTCATAGGTTGAGAGATCCCTCTCATACTCATGATGTTAATCTTCATTCAAAAGTTGGTTTGAAATAGTTACTCCAAGTTGACCATTGCAGCAGCACAACGGGACTCAATTTGGTGATAACGAGAGGATCTCATCCCTTTCTTCATGGATCTGAAACTTCCTTAACCACTCTATAAATTAAGCTGAAGTTTTAGGTTTGAGGGTATAGGTAGATGCTGATTTGAGTAGGTACTCGTAGTGGTGAGTTCATAGTAAATTTTGAATTAGAAAGTTCTGGTTTTACATTGATGATCACACCTTTATGCACAAGACTTGATGCTGGTAATTCTAGAGAGACAGGATTGTCAAACCAAAGAAAATGATTGCACAAACACATGGGAGAAATCTGTACAATATCAAGGCTCATGTTGTAAGTTATCTCTTTTTTATTTCTGATAATACTTATGGATCTCTTTTTCTCTTTTTCTTGCTTCTAAATTCATTGAAATGACGTCAATACTTAGATTTCTTGAAAACTAAGTTGAAATAGCATTTATGATTATTATATAATGTAGGTGCTTTGATCCTTTGCATTTTTTGTGATTGCAGGTTCATCTTAGCATTAAAGGATTGCTTTGGAGTGAAAGGTAAAATGCTACATGAAACGTCTCAACTAAAAGGTAGGAGCATTCAAATGCTTGTTTGTTTGGGGTACTAGGGAGATCAATGTTGTCTGCAAGAGGGATTAATCCACAAAAAAAATTGGTCAATCCACTCGGGAAGAGAAGTTTATTTTTCTATTGTTCTATTTGGTTTGACATTCTAGCTTTCCTAGTTTAAATTTTCTAAGTGTGGTTAGGTATATGAAATCCTAGATTATCTGAGTTAGAAAGCATTAAATTTATTTCTTCTAAATTTTCTCTTCCCTGCGTGGTCTTCTATGCAAAACATAGCGGCAACCTGCACAAATTTCCAGTATAGTTCAGTGCGCATGCGCATTGGTTTGCACTCAGAATTTACGCACCCACTAGGAAATTTTGAAAAAATGAATATTTTCTCTTCCAAAGTGACATAATCAAAATTTTAAAGTTTAACCTGATGTATACAAGCTATCAGAGTCTTTCTATTAACTCCTCCTTAACACCTTACAATCTTGTTTTATAAATCATCATTTTTACATAATTAGGTTAGGGTTTGCCCTGGTTTGCTATTGCTATTTTTGGAAGATAGATTCATTTGGAAAAGATAACTGGTTTTCTGTTATTGTCTTCTTGAGCCACCAATATTATTACCAGCCTTACCTGTTTGAGTATTTTTTTCTTACTTGATTGCAAAAAGGAAAAGCTTCTAGATCACTAAAGTGTGATTTGTCTCAAACTAGTCTTTCATGATTTCATTTCTGCTAGTTCAAGTGGAAACAATTTTAGTTTTCTTACAACTAAGTGAAATCATTAAAATACACTCATAGGTATCTTAGTTAGGATTGATAATTATAAATTTTATTTTCTTTGATTTTTTCTATACTTTTAGGGTTTTTAGAAGTTTCTTTCTTTTGAAAATTGTTTGTTCATCAAAATTGTAGCTTTTTGGCTTTATAATCAACGAAATGTTTCATCACAAAAGAGATATTGGTCATGCTTGGAAATGAAATTCTTTTCTTGATGAAAAATAAATCTTATTTGAAGTTTTAGGAAGCTTGTACTTTTTGAGTTCAAAAGTCCTTCAACTTTACCTTAAATGGAAATTCATCAAACTAGGGAGTTGCATTACAAAGAATATACATGTTTGATAAGGATCCTGGATGTGATAGGTTTAACATAGGCATTATGGCAAGGGGTGACAAAAAAATAATGATGGAGATTCTGTGGCCCAAGGTCGAAGTATAAAAAGCAGCTTGGCAATAGACATAACTATTTATGATGGGGAAATCCCAGGAGTCGGTAGGATGTCCAGGGTGGGTATATATTGGTTATGAATTTCATGGTTGCTTATGTGTGAGGGTGTGATACTCCAACCAAGGGTGACCACGGACTACTACGATGGGAGAAAAAATGGATGGGTGAATGGGGGACATAGTGCACCGTTTGCAGTCTTTGTACACTTACCAAAATAATGAATTAATAGGGTTTGGTTTATACAAAACACAGAGGCAGGTGCCCCAAAAAATGAAAGTGTTCACTCACTGATGATGTGTGGAAGGTGTTTTGCTAACCGTTATGCAGAATTATGAATTACAGATAAAACATGTTCCCTAATTGTGGTGATATGCATTTAGAACAACAAATCAAATAATTTTTAGATACTTTCTCTAAGAGTAAATAGACACACAGAGAGATAGAGGAACTTACTTGTGATCCAATCGTTTCCTATTCTCCTTTTGTCGCTCTTGTTGTAGCTTCCAATCCAACTTCGATCGACAGACTAGTTCCTGCAAGTATAAACACTAAACAACAAAGAGATTGCAATATAAAGATGCCTATTTATCTTAATTAGTTAAAATGATTAAACATGAAACATATGTATTAGTTAACAATCCATCATATGAAAAGTAGAAACTTAAACATATACATATATGGGAAAATGAGTAGCAATCTTTATTAATGGATAGAAGGGGGAGGTTACAACTAGCTGTCGATTTGATGTCACTAGCTCCAGCATCATCTCAACATCATCACAATAAACATCTCACCAGCAGCATATCACTCCTATCACTCTCTAAATTGAGAATCCAACAACGTTTATTTACTAAATTTCTTCCTTCCCTAACACTAGAATATATTCTCAATTTATAGGGAAATTTTTGGTAGTTTCTCAATCAGTGACTTTCTAATAATAGGAAACACATTTTCCCAAGCTCATAGGTGTTAGACGGACACATGGATTCAAATTTTGACACATATCAACTCTTCTAGAAGGCACTGGCCATGTGGAGATTCCGGAACAATGAGAATTTTTCTCCTATTTTACCAACGCACTTTTGAATGTTGAGAAGTGCTTTACAGAGCACCCTTGAATGGAGATAGCTGCATATGCAAAGAAATTAGTCCCTTGAGAGGCTGCGTTGGTGAGATCATATACTTCAAACCTTGGAAACCTTGCAATGGAAGTCATGGATGGTTTTTTCTTGTCTTAGGGCATGTAGCAACTGAAATGATAGGGGATGATAGACCCTATTTCATTGGTCCTAGGGATGATGTCCAGTTTTACTAGGTCATTGGGAATGATGCCCAAATTTAACTATAACAGCTGCCCCCTAAAGCATGAAGTAAGAATAATAACAATATTTTTTGAATGAGATGCTTTACGATGTGATGGGTTGGCACTGAAGAGGAGTGGTGACCCGCATTGATATTAAAATACATTACATCATGATATATCCTCTTGATCACAAATATTTGAGGGAAGGAATTCCCATGCTCAACACATAAACTATCTAATAACATGTACATTATGCAGAAATTTGTTTACATTGGAATGTTGCTTGATATAGAAATGCCTATAGATATAGGCCCATGTTTGGATGACGATATGTATGTAAGGTCACCGTACATATGATGTGTACAAAAATCCTGAAATTGTAGCCCAGATGAATAAAACTAGATCTGGTGTCTTCTTATCTCATTCACTCGATCGTTTGGGTACAATTATAGCCATGCGAATATATGATTTGTAGTTGAACATGGTAATACATCGTTTGATTACCAACCAATCATGTGAGCTGTTAACAAATGCGAGAGAACCACCATTGAAGTTAATGGATTTCAAGGAACTGCAGTACATTTCGTAAGGCATAAATAGATGATTTAATGTGTTATCACCAAAATTGTACCTGATTGGCTACTTATCAGTCAACTTCAGTGTAACTATTTCAAACCACTTCTAACTGAATCTTAGCCTCTTCAGTCTAAGAGGGCTCTCTCAAGGGGGTTTATGATATTGGTTAATGATAAAAATAGATGGCTAACTACCATGGGGTTAAGGATTCAGTGACAGCGATAAAGATGACAAAGGCTTTCCTTGTGGAAGTGGAGGCTTGTTTATATTTCATGGAAATAATAACACATTCAGGAAAATCCCAATAACTTTAGGTTCAAAGTAAGTCAGAGCATGTGACACATGGATTCTGAGTAATGAGACATCAAGGTATGGAAAGTAAAATACTCAATTCACCATAGCTTAATACTTAAAGGAAGTGAGAGCATGAATAATCATGAATTCTGAGTAATAAGCATTAAAAAATTGGAAGAAAAAATCTCGAAAGATAGGATAGAAACTCATTTAACCATGGCTTAATACTTAAAGGAAGTCAAAGCATGAACAATCATTAGTTCTGAGTAATAAGCATTAAGACATTGGAAGAAAAAATTTCAAAAGATAGGAGATAAACTCATTGAAATATAATAAGAATCTCAGGTGAAGAAATGTTGTATTTTTATTGTATATATCAGAAACTCCAAAGATTTACAATAAAATAGTCTGCCCTAATCATATTTCCAACCCTTCATACATCGAAGTACTCACTACTTATAGGCATCTAGCCTTTACATCCAATCTACCAAGTGGCTAGATCATTAAACTCTATTACTGACCAAATCTAACCACTAACTAGATATTTAAAACTAGAACTGACACCTTTCGAATTAGGAGTTAGATTCCTACTATGACTCAAACACCTACTTATTACATTTTAATCTAAATATGATCCAAATATTCCTTGAAAGGAATCATGTCTTTCACCCATACTGGCCACAAACAAAACATTAATACTCTGAATGTCTTCATGAAACTGCTCTGCCTATTGTTAAGGAACTGTCAGTTTGATGATATGGTAGCATAGTGAGCTGGTATCTTCGAACTGTATCCATAAAAAAATATCTTCACTTAGCAATATTTTGATCTGATACCCTTTATCATTGCCCTGGTACTCTTTATCATTCCTTATGGAGAACAGATTTTAAATAGTCATTTACCCATCACCTTCTTCCAAAAATTGACCTTGCTGTCAAAACAGAGTTTTGAGCTACTTTCATAGCGAATTTCGTAGAAAAAATCAAAAAGGCCATCTGAGATAATATTCTTCTATTCTTGACCATTGGAGGGTGTTAAGTGATAAAAAAAAATTTAATACAAGCCTGAAAGTTCCTCAACCCTGTCAATTTAGGTGCCTTAAAACCAAAAAGAAAATTTTGGAAATTCCACAGCAAAAACTGGGCTCCAATCCTCGCATGCACTGCAAAATTGCCTAATTACTGAGAGACTTGACAAAATTTAGGATCTGAGCTCTTAAAAGATCCATGAATATACCTACATGTAAAGTATGATAATATAAGACAAAAAGGTCTATTATTCATTGTTACCTTTTTATTTACGAGCAGTTTCTTCATGAGCAACTTCAATAGTTTTTTCCATAGCTCTGCTTTCCAAACCTTTCTTCTCTAATTCTGTCTTCATCATCTCCATATTTACTTTCAACTCTTTGACTTGTATCTGAATAATTTTACTCTCTGCCTGTAGCCATAAATTCCTCTGCCTTGTGTGTGTCATCATGATGCGTAAAGGTTGTGATTTCTTCAACAATTTTTTGGCCTTTCCAATGGTAGTTTCAAAATGACTAACCTAATCATTCACTTTCTTTTCCACCTCATATATCATTTTTCTATCTTTCTTGTATCTTTCCAGCTCTTTCTCTGTTTCATAAAACTCTTCCCTAGCTTCTTTTAACTGTTCTTCAAGAAACTCTTTTTCAGTTTGCTTTATGATTTTTCCCTTTCCCTTTCTCTGTTTGACTGCTTCTTCCTTATATTTAAACTGTCGCTTTGAAAAATCTGCCTCAGACTCCTTTTGAGTCTTTCTTTCAGATTGACCTTTCTTTTATTTAGTAACCTTTGTCTTAGTAGGAGATATAACTATGAATTCTTGCACTGCTTCCCTTTTTTCTTTATCTTGCCTCTACTGCTTATTTCCAACTGTGATAGTCTCAGAAATTTGTGATCTAGTGAAAGGCTTTCTATGTTTAAAAAGAAAACCTAAATCCTCCGATGAAAAATCTAATTTCTTGGCCATAAGCCCCTTCCCTTTAATCTTGGATCCTTCTACCTCAGTTGCTTTCACTACAGGGGTTTCTGCAATCTCTATAGCCTATAAGATGTCTTCAAGCCTGCCTTTACCTCCAATAGTTTCCTTTGTGCTTCCTTTATACCTTTTTGATGTAGGTTTAGTCTTGCTATTTATGACATGTTTTTTAGCATGCTTATTAGTTGGTTGATGTGGTGCTACCTCTTGGATAAAATTAGCTTCTACCTCCACGTCTTTACCTGTAGCTTTTAAACCTTCTTGTTGATTCTCTTCTACTTCTGTAGTAGTATTCAGCTCTTGCCTAGGAGAAAGAGTTTTGAGTTTAGAGGCTCTCCTTGGGGATAAAACATCCATTTCATACCCATTCATAAACAAGAAAGATGCCTAGTGTCTGTCTATTTTATTTAATTCTTCGAGTACTAGTAATTTCATCAATCCATGGTGAAACATGGAAGTTTCGCTTCTTTTAGGTCTACCTTGCACTTTATCTGCCATTTTTCCAAGGCTTCTAAAAAGGTAAAAATGAATATCTATCAGCGTTTTTCCCATAAAATTAAGCAACAGCTTGAAGTGATACATGTAGATTTTACAAAATCTTCCTTCACAGGTAAAGTATTTCTGTATGACTGCCAATAAATTAGAGTAGTTATATGTAAGGAAAGTTCTAGGAATCCCTATAGTCATATTTATCCCTACATGTTCAGGCTTTAGATAATCATCACAACTCTTTAAATCAAACTTTGTAGCTTTAAACCATTCTTCTCCCATCCTAGGGATCCCTATTGCTTGAGAAATGCTCTCAAACGAAACTGGCACATAAAGAAATCCAACCTTTGTAGATGTTCCTTTGAAATTGAGTACAAATTCTTGTGATACATGTTTCTAATGACCTTGCAACTTTTGACAGAACTGAATGCAGCCTGCTCTTGTAAGAATTTCTACGAAATTTGGATCTTCCATGATTAATCTTTGACTTGTAGGTTTGTACCTGTATAGTAGGCCTCCTTTATCTTCTTTCTTTGGTGTAGCCATTTCTTCTTGTTTTGCAGCGGTGGCCTTCTCTAGATATTTACATTTGTTCAGTAAAAGCCTTTAATGACAACGAGCTGTTATGGTAAAAGAGGACTGACATGACAGAGGGTTTGTAAGGGAAATGAAAATGACAGCAAGCTTCTTTGGTAGCATCTTACAAGAGTGTAAAATAAAGCATGAGGAATGAAGGATTGATTTTAAAAAATGAGATGAGATTTATTAAGAAAATGGTGGTTGATGCCAAAACATGCCTAAGGCTTTCAATGATAACCCTATTCTGACAGCATGACCTTGAAACCCTCAAATTTTAACAACTCATCATTATGCAGAAAACCGTTATAGGAGGACACACTTATGTAGTGCATTTAGCCTTACACGTGTTAGTTTCGCTACAAAATTACTAGGTGTTTCCGCAACAATATCTATTAATTTTGTACCAAACTCACTGCGGACTGAGAATTTTTTTGACATGTGGCCAGATTTGAGATATTAGGTTGATTTAAAGTACCTATTTCAGATTTGTTCCTTTGATATGACTTGAGATCATTCCCTAACAACTTAAAAAATCATAGAAGCTTATACTAATCATGAAATTTATCATTTCATGATGGTATGCTTCTAACCAATCTAAATACAAACTTGACACATTTCAAGTTATGATTTTGGAAATTTAGGGTGTGATAACATAATGTCAAACGCCAAACAAAATATTTCGATCAAAAGTCCTAAAGCGAGGATCTTGTCGATGCTGCCTCATGGTACTGGAAGATGATGTTTCTAAGTAAACATCCTGGATGATGATTTGACGTCGATAGGAAGTTACTTTATTGCGAAATGGGAGTTACTGATTTCAGAGACAAAATGTGACCTGATATAGCAATTTTCAGGGATGACTGTCATGAGAATGAAGGTTTATGAGTATTGCAGAAGATGAGTATTCACTAGATGACTTCTGTTGAACATATCGATGACACTGAGATGAGTTGGCAGCATTCACCCAAAACCAAACTGAAGGTCTGATGAGCCATAGGTATGAATGAACCGTCGAGAATATTACCCAACCCAAACAGTCACGATGATGGAGTGAAGTGTCATGCTCAAGAGCGACCTACTACAGTAAAAAAAAAATTCACTTTCCCAAATTTTCCCCGGTCATTTTTCGACCAATACCTCTTTATTTTTTAACAAGCTTGAGGAGGATAACATATTCTTGATCTAAAATTCAACCCTTCGGGTGAATAATGTATCGCTATTTAATAATTTAACGAGTCTAGCGATGAATGAAACTTGATTCTTGCCATGATCGAAAAGCCTGTCACTATTTTATGTTTTAACGAGCCTAATGACAGTGAAAAATAGGTCCTTTTTCATATTTAGAGAGTTTAAAAAAGAGGAAAAAATAAAACTCCATAGGTAATTTTTCGTAAAGTTGTCGATCAGATCCGAGAAAGTGTAAAATAATATCTGAGAGAACCTCCTCGTCTTGTTCGACTAAGGCATTCCTTTTTCATGAATAATCTATCTTAGTCCAGAAAAGGGTCAAACTTATACCAAGTAGATATCAATTCATTAACTTTTACGAGCTCAAAAACACAAGTGCTCAAAAATATTTTCATATTATCACAGTCTAAAAGAGCTAAAACAAGACATGAGGGGTTCCATTTTCGTCGTTATCAAAGATCGAAAAAGAGATAAAAGTGCTTCAAGTCCTTTTTAATTTTTATCAAAGCTCTAAAAATAAGGATAAAATTATGCTTTGTGGTCAAATCATTCTTGAAATAAATGTGCACGACTAATCTTCTCATAATTTGCAAACCTATTCAGAACAACATCAAATGGATTAAAAATACATGTTTCATGATAAAAAATTAATAAAACTGTAGTCACAACAATAAATATGATTTTCAAATAATTAAATGACTAATTAAAATATTTTTACTATTCATTTTTACCATTTGAAAGTTACCATTTTCATTTTGGAGCTCTAAACCTGTTTTTGCCCCTGAACTTCAACTGTTGATTGCGATCGATTCTGTGGATGGGTTTCATCGCCGTTTGATCCAAGTTGGTGCCATAGACCCCGTATTGCTTTCAATAGTCATTTCATTGCAAATTTTTAGGGATTTGCGCCCCTTAGGGTAAATTATTTTTCTAAAGAGAGTAACACACCCTTAGGCATCGAAACTCCATTAGAATGCACTCAAAATGAGGCCTAGGTGCATATGCAATGCACTTAATATTCACCGAAACTTATTTGTGCATTGATATTTGTGTTGCAGTAATTCAAACAACCATGTCTTCTCATAATAATGAGATGGAGGAAAATAACTTTGAAGAAATGTGTGACGAACAAAGAGAAGATCAAAGAAAGGAGAAAAGTGAAGAACAAAGAGAAACACATAGAACATATCAAAGAGAATATGCAAGAACATATCAACAAAGAAAGAAGCGAGAAATGAAAAATGGAGAACAACAAGAAGAGAGAAGATCACGTCAAAGAGAGTATCAAAAAAATTATTTACATAGAAAGAAATTAGAAATGAAAGTTGAAGAACATGAAGAAAAAAGGATAAAGCATAATGAAAAAGCACGAGAATATCGAAAAAGAAAGGCACAAGAAATTTCAACTATAGAACAACAAGAAGAGGGAAGAGCACGCAAAAGAGAATATCAAAGAGAATATTGAAAAAGAAAGACACAAAAAATAATAGAATAAAATGTAGAACAAAGAGGAAATGGAAAAGATAACCCAAAGGAAATAACACCTGAAAAAGATGAAGAACAAAGAAAACGGAAAAGTGAACAAAAAAGATCATATCGACAAAGAAAACAATATCTAAACAACTTATACATGGTATAGGACGAAGAGGAAAGTCCTATGAAGGAAACATGTTTAAAACATATTGATTCCCAACATCAACATGAAAGTTTTGTTGATATGAATATTTCACATTGAAAATTTTGTGATAGGATTGATCGATTGGCTGATGTTCAAATATGTCATGTGTGTGAAGAGTCGTATTCTAGAATACAAGTACATATGAAAAAGATAGGTACAATGTGCATGAGATGTAAACGAGAAGGAAGTCATCATACATTTTCAGCTGATAACCATATGAATCTAGGAGAAGAACCTAATGTTCTTGCAGAGCTCAGACAAGTCGAAGAGATAGTGATAGCACGTGCAAGTCCAATTTTGCAGGTTATGCACTCAATAGGTGGAAAATACAAATATACAGGACACACCATTAGTTTTCCACAAGAGGTTAGCAATCTTGCCATGAAGTTACCTCGACATATTAAAGACTTAGATTTGATAATTGTTCTGCGGAAAAAAGGTGAAAAGGGTTCAAGTTATTATTTTACTGTCAGGAAATAAATTTTATTACGTGCATTACACTATAAGATTCATAATGATCCATATTATCGTGGAGTTCAACTTGATAATGATGCACTTCAAGAAATACCTGAAATTGCAACAGATGTATCACATATGATTAATGTTATTACTTTGCCAGAGAAAGATAGTGACACTGAATCTGCAATGTTGGAAGGGGTTCCAGGGATTAACGATGCATTAGATGGCTCACATACAACTTAAGGTGGATCCACCTTAACTCTGGATGGATCAAAATGAAGCTGGTTTATTTTTCAGTGTAAGCACACACAATTATTAACAATGTACATTAATATGATGATTTTTAATCCTATTTGATTTCTTACACTAGATGCATTGATATAAGTGTAGATGTTGGTTTCAAATCCTATTTTATTACTTGCACTAGATCCATTGATTTCAATATAGATGTTGATTTCTAATCTTATTTGATTACTTGCATTAGATGCATTGATCTTAGTGTAGATGTTGTTTTGTAATCTTATTTGATTGTTTGCATTAGGTGCATTGATTTCAGTGTAGACGTTGATTTTTGATTTGATGTACATTGATGGTACATTAATTTTAAAGTGATTGGATTAAGATTGTGCATTGATTTCAGTTTAAGCACACAAAGATATTAACAATGTACATCAATGTTTGTGTTATAGTAAATCAACCTATTAATATTGAAGAGAAAGAGAGACAATGTATGATGTTTAGTACAATAGTTCAAGCTAAATATTTAAATGGTTTATTATTTCAATTGTCCTTTTCATATAATCGATATGAAAAGATGACAAAACTAACAAGGGTGACAATAGGAATAGAAAAAGAAAATAATTTGAGATTAATCACAATGAAGACTATTTGTAATTGACTACATTCTTATTATTTTCATTTTCTATCATTCAACACTATTACATTGTCACTTTGCATTCAAAAATTTATTTCATCATTAAATTTATTAACAATATTTATCATCTCAAAAAAATGAGGTAACTAAGAAAATTTTAAAATTAAAATGACCAGATAAATATCAGACATATTTATCATATATAAAATTATTCTATTTATATTATCTGTATTTACATACTATTGATAAAATTAATCATATTTTCGATAGATTTTCCTTGGCCGCACACAACTGAAACCGACCTAGATCCATCTTAACTCTGGATCTATCAAGCACCGAGAGGGATCAAATCTCTCGAGGTGCAAACCTTTCCTCAAGTTTTGCACTCAAAAAAATAGGTTTGAACCTCTAGAGATTTGATCCCTCTCGGCGCTTGATAGATCCAGAGTTAAGATGGATCTAGGCTGGTTTCAGTTGTGTGCGACCAAGGAAAATCTATCGAAAATATGATTAATTTTATCAATAGTATATAAATACAGATAATATAAATAGAATAATTTTATATATGATAAATATGTCTGATATTTATCAAGCGCTGAGAGGGATCAAATCTCTAGCTGAGGATAGATCACAATGAAGTTGGTTTATTTTTCTTAGGTATAATGTGCATGAGATGTAAACGAGAAGGAAGTCATCATATATTTTCAGCCGATAACCATATGAATCCAAGAGAAAAACCTAATGTTCTTGTAGAGCTCACACAATTCGAAGAGATGTTGATAGCATGTGCAAGTCCAATTTTGAAGGTTATGTACTCAATAGGTGGACAATACAAATATAGAGGACACACCATTATTTTTCCACAAGAGGTTAGAAATATTTCCATGAAGTTACCTAAAGACTTGGATTTGATAATTATTGTACGGAAAAAAGGTGCAAAGGGATCAAGTTATGATTTGACTGTCAAGAAATAAATTGTATTACATGCATTACACTATCAGATTCATAATGATCCATATTATTGTGGAGTTCAAGTTGATAATGATGCACTTCAAGAAATACCTGAAATTGCAACAGATGTATCACATATGATTAATGTTATTACTTTGCCATAGAAAGATAGTGACACTGAATTTGCAATGTTGGAAGGGGTTCCAGGGATTGACGATGCATCAGATGGCTTACATACAACTTCATTTGCATCAAAGCTTCCAAATGCTACACGAGAGATTGATATTATTCGATAGTGGGTAAACAAGGCTAATGCAGAGGAACAACCTTATACAAAGGAAGTGCTTAGTTGGCCTGGAATTGGCTCATCTCCAATCAATGAGTATAACACTGTGGGATTATTTGATATGGAATTTCCGTCATTGTTCCCAAAAGGTGAAGCATATTGGTTGCAAGCACGTGAGAGACATGTCCATCTTCATGAGTATGCAAAGCATATTCTTCGATATCGTGATAACAAGTTTGGACGACACCCACGATTTAGATACTTTTTACTCAATATCATCATGAGACATCGTGCTCAGGCTTCGTCTGTAGTATTTGTGAAGAAAAATATGACAGATTTACCAACAACAATGGAGGAGTTATGAGAACATTTACAAAATATTCCAGATTCATGAATTGGAGAAAGATTGATGTGACTTGGCACTGTACTAAGAGGCACTTGTGCATATTGGAATAAGTGTCATGCTGAGCTATCAGACGTGGATCAACAAATTGGGAGTCCTACAATATTCTTTACATTAAGTGTGGCAGATATGCAATGGCCAGATTTACATAAATTAATGCCAGGTACATGTCCTAGAGATCCAGGGGAAGCGAGGAAATGGAGACGTCAAAATGTAATTGATAATCCTCATATTGTAGCACATTATATGCACTTAAGACATACAATGTTTCGAGATGAAATTTTCGAATGTTGTCATCAAGCTACAGATTATTGGTGTCACTATGAGTGGCAACATCATGGGTCTCCACATGTGCATGGATTTATATGGATAAAAAATGCTCCTAACATGGACATGTTGAATTGGGATGATCCAGTGCAAGTTAGATTTGCAAAAGAATATTTTGATGAATGTGTACATGCAACGAATCCACATGATCGACATCAAATAAATATTCAAATTAGACACAATATTGATGATCATCCTTGCTTAAAGGACACACGACAAATATTCCAGTCTGATCCTATGATTAATTATGAATAACTTCTTAATTGTGTTGAGCATCACATCACTTTCAATGAGAGATCATGCCTTCGAAAGAAGGCATGAAGATTGTTATGTATATATAAGGCACCATGGGATTTATGTGAAGAGTCCAAACTTTATGTCGATGAGAATGGAGAAAAAAAGTATGAACCGAGACGAAATGACGATAGATTGAATACACACAATCGTGAAACATTGATGATGTGGAGGGCTAATATTGATTGGCAACCAGTTCTTTCAAAGCACGTTGTCATTAATTACATAGAAAAATATGCAGAAAAATCTGAAAAAGGATTAGAAACATTCCATAATATGTTGATGCATGTTTCTTCTATTCAAAATCCAAATGAACCAGCAAAATGTGCATACAAGAGTTTGTTGTGTGAAACTATTATTCAGAGAGATATATGTGCACAAGAGACATGTCATTTGCTTCTATAACTCCCTCTTTCTGAATGTAGTCGTCGATTTGTGGTTATGAATGTTGGTAGGAAAGTTTTCAAACAAGTACAGATTGAAACATATGATGTCGATAATGATAATTCCCTTATTGATGCATATACCAAGCGACCTTCACATATCGAGCACCTTGCGTTGATAGATGTTGCAAAATCATGGTCATGTGATAAACGTCGACGTGGGGAGAAATGGTTAGAATGGAAGAATGGAGCTATTGTACGTGTACTTCCTCGATTTAACTCAGTTCCTGATCGAGGAGATGACAAGTTTGTAGAATTTTGTTGGTCTGAGTTAGTATTGTACAAGGCCTTTCATGATTTCCATAGAGATATAGGTCGAGGAGATGATGAGATAGTCAATAATTGGGAAAATTTTCAATATAATCCATGGCATATTGATCACAATCCATTACCACCCATTGATCAAGTAGAATCTAAAGGAGAAGAAGTTCAGAAACCAGCTGCAGATTCTAGGGAGAATGAGTGGGAGATAATTTGTGGATTGTATGAGAAGAAATATATAAATTACAATGAATTTGAGATGTTGGGATGCATAGATCGTGATCGTGCACATAATTGGAACACACATTTTTTTGATGAAGTGACTTCCAATCGTGCTATTCATTTCATATCGAAAAAGCGAAAGTTGAATTTAATCTGTGCTAACCAACATGCAAAGTCTTATTCCATTGAAAGTTTGGGGGTTAAGCAAAGAGTAGCATTTGATATTGTCCTTGAACATAATAGATTAGGGGTTGATCAACTACTTATGATAATCCAAGGCACTGCAGGTACAGGAAAGTCTTATTTGATCGGAGCTATTAAAAATTCCCTTGAAGCCGAGTCATTTCTAGAGAAGAGTCTATTACCTCTTTTGGCTCCTACACGGGTTGCATCTTTCAACATATCTGCCAGAAGAATTCATTCTGTACTTCAAATTCCAATCAAAGACATGTCACCTTTGAAAGGATCAAATTTAATGACCCTACAACAAGATTTGAAGCATGTGAAGTATATCTTGATAGATGAAATGAGTTTCATTGGAAGAAATTTGTTGCAAAACATTGATAAGAGACTTCGACAAGATTTCTTACAAAATGAGAAGCTTATTTTTGGTGGGAGATCAATTATATTGGTCGGTGATTTGATACAATTACCTCCTGTTCTAGATAAACCTATATATGCATGTGAAGGTATTGCAAAATAATTATGGAACTCATTCACAACAATTGTGACCCTTGATACCGTGTTTCGACAAGATGGAAAAAGCAATCAACAAATATATTTTCGTCGTTTGTTAATGAAGGTAAGGGATTCAAAACTAACTATGGAAGACTGGAAAGCACTTATGACTCGTACAAATACATCCTTGGATCCTTCGACAAATGAGTCCTTTGATAAGGAAATACATTCATTTGCAACAAATGATAATGTAGAACATCATAATAAGCTTTGTTTAAGAAGGCTAAATTGTCCCATTGCAGCGAGTGTTGCTCCAAAAGTAAAAGGAAATTCCATGCAAATAGATGAGGATGAAATGGAACTTGAATTAATCATTGCAGTTCGAGCTCGAGTGATGCTTACATCAAACATATGGACTGATGTAGGACTTGTAAATGGTGCTCTTGGAATTGTAGAAAAAATTATGTATAAACCTCGAAAATCACCCCCAAAACCACCCACATATGTTTTAGTAAGATTTGATAATTATACGGGAGTACCATGGGATGATTCATCCCCACAAATAGTTCCTATTACACCTATTGAAAGAGGTAGTAGAAAACAACTTCCTTTGAAACATGCTTGGGGCTTAACAATCCATAAATCACAAGGATTGACTTTGGAGAAAGCTACTATTAATATTGGGAAGAAAGAGAGACACGGTATGATGTTTACTGCAATATCTAGAGTTAAAGATATGAATGGTATACGAGTTAAAGAAAAGGAGAAGAGAGATTGAGATCAATCACATTGTAAACTATTTTTTGATTGACTATATTCTTATTATTTGAATTTTCGATCATTCAATATTCTAACATTGCATTTTCAATCATAATATATAATATTATACATATTAAAATTTTTAATATGAGCGCATTAGGTAACTAATAAAATTTTAAAATTAAAATCACGAGAAAAATATCAGACATATTTAGCATATATAAAATTATTATATTTATATTATCTTTACATATTATTGATAAAATTAATCAAATGTTCGATAGATTTGACTCAAAACCAGCCTAGATCCATTTTAACTCTGGATCTATTAAGCGCCGAGAGGGATGAGGGATCAAATCTCTCGAGGTGCAAACCTTTCCTCAAGTTTTGCACTCAAAAAAAGAGGTTTGCACCTCGAGAGATTTGATGCCTCTCGACACTTAATAGATCCATAGTTAAGATGGAACTAGGCTGGTAATTATTGATAATTGTGCTAGAAAGCACACGTTGTACTAAAATTTTTAATATTTTGACTAAGTCAAATTACATAATAATATAAATAAAATAAAATAGAATAAAAAATTAATGTAGTTTAATATAAATATTTTAATTTTATAAAAAAAAAATAAACCATGGTATTGAGAAACAATGGTATTGACCCATGGTATTTATGTAAAATGTAGTCTATTTAAAGACCAAGAAATGAATAATTAAAAATAGAAACTAAGTAAATTTTATGACTTAAAGCAGCATTGCTATTGATACATTGGCAGACCAATTAGCACAGGTCAGGGAAAATACTCGTCATTAACGCAGGTCATCCCTGAAAAGTGTTGCAAGGATATGCTATGGAGGACTATGACGACTACTGCAAAGTCTGCAAAATCTGCGATTAGCAATCCATCGTCTTCAGATCCTTGTGTTTTAATCAACATCGTGCTTGATATATTCGAGAAGATATTTCTAAGAGTGCCTGTGCAGCGATATCTCCAGATCCGGAGGACATGCAAAGCACTGAAAGAGTTTATTGACGAGAGCAAGTTCCCTGGTCGGTATATCGAAGAGCACGTTGTGGAACGCGGAGAAATTATTGTTCCGGTGAAGTCGGGGTGGAGGAACCGCTTAGCCCGTTAGAGGAACAGATGTAGTGGTCGGGTATCGTGGGGGTTGGGCTCCAAGCTCTGCTCCTGCTACTATCGATGCTACAATATCAGAAAATTCAAGTTGAGAGGAAATGCAGAGACTCCCATTCGCTGCCACCAGGGATTGTTTTGCCAGTGGATTGAATGCGGGATTTGGCACAGGTGGTTCGATGGTGG
>JAXQQM020071142.1:0-82860 GCA_034641835.2 Pinus albicaulis
CCGGGTTTTTACAAGAGTACCGGTGCATTGTATTAATGCCGCACCAAGCTCTTTCTATTTTCCCGCGCTTTTAGGAAGCACCGAGGCGGCGTAACTATCATGCACCGGTGTGGTACAGTAACGAGACACACTGGTAACGGCGTCCGGTGAACTAATCATTTTTGCGGTTTTTTGGCCGTAATTTTTTTATTTAACCCTATTCTGGTGTGCGGGCTTTTTACAGCATGTTAGTTCCGGTCTTCACAGCCTATCACCAGGGATCAAAATGGGCTCTTACTATGTCTGGTTTTGTTAGATATTTTTCACATGATCTTCAATGCAAAACATGTCGTAAATGTGTCCATCAGAAGGAGCTTGGAAAAATATTTCCAACGGTATATCCCACTCCTATAACCTGTTTCTGAATCAGAAGATATGATCGAAATGAATGATTGATTCTTGGTTATGCATGTTTTGAGGTCAGTTGTTGTACACAAGGACAAGTTTACTACAAAATCAGTTTGGACAGGAATTTTAAAAAATTGAAAGAGGCTTTCGTCCATCACATACCAAATAACAAAAACCTCCTTCATTTTATGCACAAATGTTACTATGTGGGAGATATGCAGTGATACTTGAAGCCTAAATTAAAATAAAACAAATTTGCGGTTATTTTACTATTTTAGTCATTTTAGTGTGGTGCCATGTTACAATATATGGAAAGTAATTTTGAGAAACTCAAAGAGGTTTTTGTTAACCACGAGCCATATAACAAAAAACTCTTTATTCACAAGTGTCGTGAATTGGAATATTTTACTATATCTTTACAGCTCATTTTTACAGATTTAAATTTTTAATAATTTTCTGTTTTAGAGATTATTTTGTGGCACAGATTACGAGCAACTAGAAACGAATTTCCAAAATTTGAGAGAGGTTTGTCTCCAACATGACACTATCTAAAAAAACCTCTTTCAGTTTTGTAACAGGTCCTATGGTTCAGGAAATACGAATTCATCTTTGACACCTAATTTCAGAAATTCGGTCCAAATTTAATGTAACTGATTCTATTTTGAAGAAGATGGTTGAGCTCAATTCCCTTAATACAGGGATGAGAAAATTGTATATATTTTATGAATTTCAGAGTGTAAGGGGGGGATTTTTGTAGCAGAGTGAGGCTGCTATTGGACTGTGTAAATTTTTCCTCAAATATTATTTTAATAAAGCTTTTTCTGCTCTTTAAATTTGGGATTCATCACAGTGTTTAATGTGCAGCATGTTTTTCTTGTAAATTCATTTCCATGCTTTGGTTTTTTCTGCTAATTTGGTTACAGAATTCTCTAAGGGAAGTGTTAGGAATCCATCCATGCACGATGCTCCTTTCACAATGATTATGTTGTTTGATGTAGTGGTTATCTTTTCAGAATCCATCCTCTGTTAGATGCTCTGTTGAGTAACCCGGTGCTTATCTTTCTTCTAAAGTTGTAACTATAGATCCATCCCCTGATTAATGCCTACATGGCAGCAGTATTTTCCCTCTTTTCTTCTCTCATTACATCTTTAATCTGGCTGTAAATTGTGCTTACTTTTCCCCATGTTTTCTGGCAGAAACTAGCCCCAAATTCATAGCCCAATAGTCCCTTCTCTTGTTGTTTTCAACCCACAATTTTCAAACAAATCCTTATTCTTCATAGCTATCCTAAGATTCAATTATTGCAGCCACTTTTTGTTGGCCAAGAGAGAGCCCTCTCTGGTCTCGCAAGGCTAGATTCCAGATCAAAAGCTTGGTATTTGGTTACCTCAGAGTTGCCTCTTCTCAGCCTTGAGGTTTATTCTGAGTGCTAACATTTTGGCGCTGTTGCCGGGGACAAGGTGACAGATATTCTCTGGGAAATATTATTCAAGTTGCAGATCTGATTGTTGATGGTGAACAGTATTCAGACACATATGAAGGCTAAAATCATCTACCTGATGACTCCATTGTTCGAAATCCCAAGTTTCAAAGTATTGATGGTGGCTCCACTGGCTAAATGAAGGAATCAACTGTTGCTTCTATTTGTTCAAGGTATTCATGTATTGATTTTTATAATATTCCTGGTTTTCCTAATCAATTACCAAAGTATGCATATATTTTGAGTAATGGCCCTAAATTCAATGGGGAATATCTGGCTTTGACTCGTAAACATGTATCAAATGTAAAAACATTTGTAGAATCTCTTAGAGTCAAAAAAGAGGATGTTTTTATCATATTGTTCTATGATTCCTTTCAAGGCAAATGTAGACAATGGATTGAAAATTTTTCTATCAGATCTATTAAGTCATTTGTAAAGTTGTGGCATATCTTTTTGGAAACATGGATGGAGAAAGAGGAAGAATTCAAAGTAGAGGTGCCCTCTATTCAAGGCTTTAGAGAATGGGAAGATATGTGCACAAATGATGAGGTAGATGAGAACTTTGCTTTATCTCTTTCTTCTTATTTAAAGTCTTTTCAATGTAGCCATGAAGTTAAGCTTAATTTTTTGCAAGATTTTTCCATAAAAATTGAATAAGATCTAACTAAATTGGAGACCCAAATATAGTCCCAGGATCTGGACTGTCAAGTCCCATTCTTTGGGGACCTTTTCCAGTATAAGGAAGGAAAGGTAAGGCTACCCTTGGATGTTTGCATTAATAATTTGGAGCTGGAAGAATGTATTGAGGAGTTGGGGCAGAAAACAGAGTCTAGTTTCTTTGATCCTGTTGCGGCATATATGGAAAAAAAATTCAGTTTGAATAACAAGCCATATTTCCTTTTATACAGCCAGACTCCTCTTATGCATGTATGGCTGTCAGCATTTCCAGTTGTGTCCTGGTTCAAGCACTTCCAAGCATCATCCTTGTCACAGTTACTTTATTGGTTGGTCTTGCATTATAGCATTACTTGATCTATAAATTTTTCTGCAAAGTAGGGTAGTTTTGTGCATAAATAAGCTACCCAAGGCAGCATTTCAGCTTCTGGTATTGGTTTATGTACATATTGCAGTATGTATATGTTTTTGGATTGGTATGAGTTTTTTTTGGGTTTACAGAGGTTTGTTGATCGTATTACCCAATGGATGAGGCACTTGGTCTACAGTGTTCTTGACACCTCCAAGGAGCTGCCATCCCCAATAAGGCCGATGTTAGTTCCAGTCTTCGCAGCCTATCACCAGGGATCAAAATGGGCTCTTACTATGTCTGGTTTTGTTAGATGTTTTTCACATGATCTTCAGTGAAAAACATGCTTAAATTTTTCCATCAGAAGGAGCTCGGAAAAATATTTCCAACGGTATATCACACTCCCATAACCAGTTTCTGGATCAGAAGATATGATTGAAATGATTGATTGATTCTTGGTTATGCATGTTTTGAGGTCAGTTGCTGCACACAGGGACAAGTTTACTAAAAAAACGATTTGGACAGGAATTTTACAAAAGTGAAAGAGATTTTTGTCCATCACATACCAAATAACAAAAACCTCCTTCATTTTATGCACAAATGTTACTATGTGGGAGATATGCAGTGATATTTGAAGCCTACATTAAAACAAAACAAATTTTGCGGTTATTTATTGTTTTAGTCATTTTAGTGTGGTGCCATGTTACAATCTATGGAAAGTAATTTTGAGAAACAAAAAGAGGTTTTTGTTAACCACGAGCCATATAACAAAAACCTCTTTCAGTTTATTCACAAGTGTCATGAATTGGAATATTTGAATAGATCTTTACACCTCATTTTTACAGATTTAAATTTTTAATGATTTTTAGTTTTAGAGATGATTTTATGGCACAGATTCCGAGCAACTGGAAAGGAATTTCCAAAATTTGAGAGAGATTTTTTTCCAACATGACCTTATCTACAAAAAATATTTCAGTTTTGTAACAAGTGCTATGTTTCAGGAGATACGAGTTCATCTTTGACACCTAATTTCAAAAATTAGGTCCAAATTTAATGTAACTAATTCTATTTTGAAGAAGATGGTTGAGCTCAATTCCCTTAATATAGGGATGAGAAAATTGTATATATTTTATGAATTTCAAAGTGTAAGGGGGGGATTTTTGTAGCAGAGTGAGGCTGCTATTGGACTGTGTAAATTTTTCCTCGAATATTATTTTAATAAAGTTTTTTCTGCTCTTTAAATTTGGGATTCATCATGGTGTTTAATGTGCAGCATGTTTTTCTTGTAAATTCATTTCCATGCTTTGTTTTTTTCTGCTAATTTTGTTACAACATTCTCTAAGGGAAGTTTTAGGAATCCATCCATGCATGATGCTCCTTTCACAATGATTATGTTGTTTGATGTAGTTCTTATCTTTTTAGAATCCATCCTCTGTTAGATGCTCTGTTGAGTAACCTGGTGCTTCTCTTTCTTCTAAAGTTGTCACTGTAGATCCATCCCCTGATTGATGCCTACAGGGAAATGGTATTTTCCCTCTTTTCTTCTCTCATTACATCTTTAATCTAGTTGTACATTGTGCTTACTTTTCCCCAAGTTTTCCAGCAAAAACTAGCCCCAAATTCATAGCCCAATAGTCCCTTCTCTTGTTGTTTTCAACCCACAGTTTTCAAACAAATCCTTATTCTTCATAGCTAGCCTAAGATTCAGTTATTGCAGCCATGTTTTTTTGGCCAAGAGAGAGCCCTCTCTAGTCTGGCAGGGCTAGATTCCAGATCTAAAGCTTGGTCTATGGTTACCTCAGAGATGCCTATTCTCAGCCTTGAGGTTCATTCTGAGTGCTAACACAACAGTACCGGTGCGTTTCCTATATGCCGCATCGGGCTCTTTCTGTTTTGCGCACTTTTAGGAGGCACCGGGGCGGTGTATTTTTAATGCACTGGTGCTCTATAGTAATATGATGCACCGGTAATAGTGTCTGGTGAACCAATGATTTCTACGGTTTTCTAGCCGTAATTTTTTTTTATTTAACCCTATTCCGGTGCGCAGAATGTTTTCTGGAGTACCGGTGCGTTGTATGTATGTCGCACCGGGCTCTTTATGTTTTCACACGCTTTTAGGAGGCACCAGGGTGGAGTATTTTTAAAGCACCGGTGCTCTACATTATCATGACGCACCAGTAACAATGTCCGGTGAACCAATGATTTCTGCGGTTTTTTGGCCGTAATTTTTTTTTATTTAACCCTATTCCGGTGCGCGGAATTTATAGGGACCCCGGTGCATTTCCATCATTCCACCCTGAGAATTTTATGTTCTGCTCGCTTTTATGACGCATCAGGGCATGGTGATATGATGCACCGGGGCTGTATAGTAACCTGACGCACCGGTAACGGTGCCCAGTGAACCAATGATTTTTGCAGTTTTTTGGCCGTAATTTTGTTTGTTTTAAACCCTTTTTCCAGTGCGCAGCATTTACTGGGATCCCGGTGCATTTCAGTCATTTCGCACCTGGTCGTTTATGTTTTGCGCGCTTTTTATGAGGCACCAAGGTTTACGATATGACATGCACCGGCGCAATTGCTGAATTAAAAGCACTGGGAGGGTGTGTACGGAGCGCATTGTTTCCGGTGTGCCAATGTTTTATGCGGTTTTTTTGCCGTACTTTTTTTTATTTAAACATCCGCTGGTGGGCGTGTTTTGTGGGTGCCCCGGTGCATTTCATTTATTCCACACCGGGCGGTATCTGTGCGATTTACATGTAAAGCACCGGTGCTCTACAAAAATAAAACGCACTGGGCCTGTGTGTACGAAGCGCATGGTGTCCGGCACGCAAATTTTTGTAATGCACCAATGCTTTGTCATGTTGAACGCACCAGTGCGTTTTAGGTTGATAAGAGCACTGGATGAAATACATCCGCAAAAACCTTCGCCCACCAACCTCCTATAGGATCCTCTGCTAGAAACGGACATCTAAGGTATTTTTCTGTGGGGTTCCTCAAAAAAATCTGCTAGAGGGTCTTTTCCTTATAGTTTCTTGATGTTTGTTACTCTTTTTTTTCCCATCATCCTTTAGTTATTTAGTGTTATCTTTGTCTTGACATCATTGCACCACCTAGGCATTTATTGCAGCAAATTCGAGGCCTTCAATCTCAATTCCCGTTAGGACATATTACTCCTCCCCATCAAGTTCGAGTTAATCCTCCCAGTACTCCATCGAATTATTTAGACTCTGATTCTACTGATTCCTTTGATTCCACGTCTTCTCAACTTCATATCACCACCATGTCAGGAACCAATGTAGGTGTGGGAAAATAAGGTGGTAACTTGGGTCCTACCCGGGGTAATATCATTAGTGGAACCTCAACTGATATGGTCACTTCTACTCCATTACTACCCTTCATGATTGGTTTGAATATCCCATATTCTAATCAGCTTATCAACGATCCTCTTCTCCAAAACCAAAATTGGTCAGTTATGCCTACTAAACGTCCTTCATGCATACCTAAGCTTGAGGGAAATTTGGGAGAATATCCCACTGATCATGTTCGCTCATTTCACATGTGGTGTTTCTCTAATTCCATTACCGTTAACTCCATTCATCTTCCTTTATTCCAATGCATGCTTACTGTAGTTGTGGCTAAGTGGTATGTCAAATAACCTCATGCCACCCATTCCATTTTTGCAACCCTTTCCAAATTTTCCTCATCATATTTCTAGTTACCTCTCTAGTATGACACTGAGACCAAACTGTTGACTTCAATTCGTCAAACTTCTGCCACTCGCCTATATGACCATGTCCAAGAATGGTGCAAAAGGAGGAGCACGTGTAGGGATCCTGCATTTGAATATTGTGTCTATATGGATTGGTTCCTTAGATATTTGTTGTCCCCCATAGGTAAATATTTCACGTTACACTTCCCTCTGACAAAGAAATATGCACTCCAAATAACTTTAAAATATGACTTGATATACCCCTCTCCCTGATATGCCTCGACCCGGTGCTACTAATGCACTGGGGGCATCTCATGCTGCTGATGGTATCATTGGATATATTTCTCGGGCCTTATCTGCAACCATATTCTCCCCCCAGATGAGTTATGGTAAACCCTAGGGGGGGACCAGAACCTGCTATAATTATCCCCCTCCACTAGGAAACCCTTATCCAAGACAAAGCACGGCATATGCATTTTCCCAATCGCATCAGCAGATGTCAAGGACAATTGTTTCTCAACTTGTTTATCCAAATGTCAGCCCTCCTCCATATGTTCCTTATGCACCGCCTAGTGCTCTAGCCCCTTCGGCACCAGCACCACAGTCTCCCATGCCTCCTCAACCTCTGCCACAACATCCACCTCCTCCTCAAGCTCAAGTGTATGCTGAACAGAGCGTGGCCAATCCCTCCAACACCAAGAATAATAATAAGAGGAAAGGTAATAGGAACGATCAATACCAAGGTAATGAGGGTAACCAAGGTTCTCCACCTAATCCACCCCAGGGCAATCATCCTAATCCTACAACCCAGCAACAGGGCAGACAGCCCAAACAACACAAGGTCCTTCGTATAAATAATCCTTGTGCATGTTGCGGCGTATATGGCCATTATACTCATGATTTTCCTATTTTACCTCAGATGAGTTAAGCATGGGAAACCCAAGCATTTTCATCTAGAGGACAGAAACCCATGTCTCAGCTTCCTTCGACTCCTACTTTATCTTAGTCAATTTTTCTTACCAACCCATTTCCTCACCAAGGATACATAGCTGCCCAACCCACACAAGGTCAATCAGCACCTCAACCTCCACAATTTCGTCCCAATGATTATCATATTCTCGAGATGAATTTTGATGAGGTGAACACAGAGCAAGTCAACCTTCAGACTCGATCATGCCAGTATGTCAAGCCATCCATTAATTTTGTGACTGAATCCTAACCGAAAGTTTCCACTGAGTCCATTCCGTTATCAAATGGTACCTTACAGATCCCTTGGCCTAAGGTAGAGGTTATTACCAAGATCCCCAAGGGGCCATTACATTGTAATGCTTCTGTAGCCAAATTCTCCCACACCTACAACATAATAGATGACTTGACACAATCTCTTGTTTCCATGTCAATGCTGGAAGTCCTCCAGTCGTGTCCATCCCAATGGAAATCTCTACTCAATGCCTTTGGCATTGTGGATCATTCAGATGATCGTATTATATTCTTTGACGTTTACCAATCATAACATCCCCCGCTTCCTTCATTCATTTATTTTCAAATACCAATCTGAATAAAAAATTACATTGTACAACGATGTATCATTGATGAAGGCGCCTCCACCTATGTGATGGCTGCTAGTGTTTGGAAACAACTTGGTTCACCAGACCTGTCCCCATCCACCACCACTCTTTGTGCATGGGACAGTCCTCCATCTCATCACCTTGGCTTACTTTGCAATTTTCATGTCACTGTATTTAGAAATACTATCTCCATTGATATAGAATTCATTGATTCCCTATTTTATTACAACATCCTTCTAGGTCGTAGTTACACCTATGACATGTTAGATGTAGCATCTGCGGTTTTCTGTAAGATGTGATTTCCCCACAAAAGAAATATCATCACCATCGATCAACTAGCATACTATGATCCTAAGGTGTAGACTTCTCCTTAATCCAAAATTTAATCTGTGACAGAAAATTCGACTGTCTCGTCCCTCACCAATGTTTCAGTAGGAATCTACAAAGATTATGCTTTGCTTGGAGCTACCATGGTACACCACCAACCCCTTCTGAGCCTATTTCTTCCATGTTTTCATGATGCAAGCATCCTTGGCTTCTCACAAGGAGTCTGGTATGCCCATCCAACTTCCAGTGCCTTCGCAACTTGTTGTTCCCAACTTAACCCAGCATATAGCTATAATTCCTTAAGTACCACTTCCTTCTATTGGTGTCTCTCCTAGTCCATTCCAACCAGGAATAGTTCCTGCAGTCCTGTTATAGCCGCTACAACACCACCCAAAATTTTGGGTATATTCGAAATTTTGGGTCCCCCTCCTCGCTTAGACGTTAAGGTTGGCCTTTAGACAATGACATCCTCGTAACCCACCCCAAGCCCCTCGTGAGCCTTCTCACCATCATGAAGAGATACTCTTACCGCAGCCGCACCATGTGTAAAGGGATGACCATGCATACATTCGAATGGAAACATTTTTGTGTGTTTACATTAAAATATCTTGCACCATGGATTGTTTACGCACTCAGTTTGGGTGCTTCACCAAGCTCAAAATCTGATGTTAATTATTTGGGGATATCGTTCTCTAAAGGGTAACTATAAAAAATTGACAATCTAAATGTTTCATGCAGTTCAATCCCATGGATGATACACCAAAAAATGTCATCACCACATCGATGAAAAGGATAAGAGTAGTGCGAGCTGAAATAGGAGAAGTGGAAGACATGTATCGCATGTACATAGGAAACAAGATTGCGTTAGTCAAGGGAGATTTCGGTCACAGTGGAAGTTTTTGGTCTGCGCAATGAGCCAAAGTTTTTCCCAGCAAGAAATAGGACCCTTTTCAAAGCAAAGGAGGTGGGATAAGGAATATTGCTATGAAATCCAAAGATTGCCAAAAGAAGGCCACAAGTCGCAGATCTGCTTGAGGTCGCAAGTCGCAAATTCGCTTAAGGTCGCAGGTCACAAATTTCCTCAAGTCGCAGGTCACAGATTCCCTCAGGTCGCCAGGTCGCATAGTCACACTCCCTATTAAAAGCTCGATGACGCAACTCAGTGACCCAACGACTAGGTCACGAGGTCACAAAATCATGGCAGGTTGCAGGCCGCAGATTGTTGGGGGTCGCAAGTCGCAAGACCCAGCGACTAGGTCGCGAGGTCAAAAAATCATGGCAGGTCATAGGTCGCATATTGTTTGGGGTTGCAAGTCGCAAGGTCCAGTTGGGTCGCAGGTCGCATCAGTGGCTCAGGCCACAAGTCGCAGAATAGACTGGGTCGCAAGGCAACCACTAGCCTTCTTTAGAGGATGCACAGCTGGGTTTCAAACCAACAATAAAACCCGCGTTATGTTAATGCTCAGTACCCCGCTCAAAGCATAAATGCTACTCTCCCGCTTATCAACTCATGCAAATTCTCTTAGCATGACAAGGGCATTACCAACAGATAGGAGCTATTGTTTCACATAGCAAGAGCTAAGGCTGTTCTCTGGAGAACAACACTCTGATATCTCAAGGAGATAAATGTAGAAGGGATCAGAAGCGCTAGGCCACAGGTCACGAACTTCTGCAAGTCTCAGATCTGCTTGAGGTCGCAGGTCACAAATTTCTTCAGGTTGCAGGTCACTGATTGCTGGGGTCTCAAGTCGCAAAATCCATTGAGGTCGCAAGCCGCAAAACCAGTGAGGTCACAGGTCGCAACAGTAGCTCAGGTCACAGGTCGCAGGATCCAGGCGAGTCGCAGGTCACAGTTTTCCTCAAGTCGCAAGTCGCAAACTCCAGTCAGGTCGTAGGTCATAGAATAGACTGGGTCGCAAGGCAGCCCAACAGTCGAGAAGGCGAAAAGTCAGGGAGCCCAAAAGGGCAAGTGTTTCTCTATAAACACCTCCTTCGGGAACTTGTAAAGGACCTTTTGCTTTGGGACTCGAGCTGAGTACATTGTATTACCAGAGGATTATACATTTGAGCATGAATACAAGCATTTTGAAAAATCCCTTTGTGGATCTGGTGTTGTCATATGTATGAGCGCTATTGAGTATTATATTTTTAGTTTCTAAACATCTTTAGATTAAGGGAACTGTATCTTCAATTCATATCACAATTGCATAACAGTTTGCTGAGTATGTTAATGGTGGTTGAGTTCATTTCACTTTCTTAACGAATGCTGATGGCTTTGTTTATTAGCATTTGTGTTATCATTTAAAAATTTTAGGAAGTGAAGGGTGTTCTTGCCATGAGGAATTGTTTCTTTTGTGGTCAGAACAGTTTACAAGCATGACCCTAATGAAGTGTTGTTAACAACACTTCCTTTGGTCTTCATGCTTTATTATTTCCTCTTGCTACTCATAGTGTTATATGTATATTTAATGCATCAATCATATGTCTTGTATCATTTCATTAGGTGTGTATCCACTTTTTTATAGAGTTTAAGCGAGACCCAAAGAAAGGAGAAATTAGCGGTAGCCAGACCCACACTTCGGATGGGATCCCTATTCCAAATGGTTCAAGGTCTATTTGGGACCTTTTACCGGGGAGATCCCCTACTGTTAGCCGGACAGATTTTCCCGTCAACAGAATTGGTGCTAGAAGGAGGGCCAGATGACAAGCTGAGCCCTTAGAGCTACAGTTAATCTCATATCTGTAATGGCTCAATCCCAAATCATTCTCCCGAGATGTTTGTCGAATTTTTATGAGCCTCGATGTCTCATCCCCGATGAACTTATGTATCACTTGTCCCAGTTAAAATTCGATGGCGAAAACGGAGTGTCCATAACCCAACACCTTTCATATTTCTGTGACTTTGGTGAGTGCTACGAAATTGACAATGAAGGTTTTATTTGTTTGATTTTCTTCCTCACTCTTGAAGGTCATGCTAAGCAATGGTTCCGCACATTTCCAGAAGCTTCCATCCATTTGTTTAAACAACTCACCAGTGAATTGCGACAAGCTTTTCACAGGTACAATTTTCAAAGTGTATTGATAAAGCTAAATGACATCAGAATGGAACCTCAGGAATCTTTAGATGAATTCTCTATCAGATTTGTTCATTATTGTTTTGAGTTCCCTGAAAGGGACGTTGATTGGAAATGTTTAAGTGAACAGTTCAAGTATGTCATTCTCGTTTCCCTTGAACAATTTCAGTTAGATCCTAGTGTTCCCTATGACGACCCGCAAGTTACCAGTTGTTCAGACTTTGTCCCTAATGCTTCCTTGTCCATCTCCCCAAGTCCAGACCACATTCAGGCCTCCAAGGAGAGTGTTGCTATTTGTGATATTCTCGCCCCTCCTCCTGAGTTATCGAGTAGTGGAATTGTGACCTTGAAAGTTCTGAGCAATGATAGATGGGTGCATGAGGATAAAGCCTATTTTACTACCTTTGAATCTTTCACGCACCCTGTCGAATCAAATCTTGAAAACCAGATGGGCCCAACATCCCTCCAGGATCATGAAACCTACCTTGAGCCCACTCGATGTCTCCCTGGACACAGTCCTAAATATGATTTGCATATTGATTATGAATCGACTCTTATCCCGGATGGAGTTGATTCCCTTACAAGGCCTGCCAGATATTTGTTTTCCCTGAATGACATGGATGTGTATATTGAAAAACCTTTTACGGTTAATACCCCTGCGACTCAAAATTATCGTTCATTATTCCATGATTTATTTCACGAGTCCGCCACACCAGTAATTTCTTCGAGACATTCAAAATTTCCTTATACTAGTATTGGCGACAATCATAAGCACACAGATGGTGTTTCACAATCACATTTCATAATTGATGAATCTTTTAGATCTGATCTTTCTCACTCGGAATATTTAGACAACCATAGGAGCGATTTCCTATCTGGGAAACCTCAAGATGTCCTCTTTATTGATCCATCCCAATCAATAACTCTCAGGGAGCCCAACATGCCAGGTACCCAACTTGATCAAATCGATGGTTACAGCGATCACCGCATATCTGAAAACATATTCACTAATACCGCTGAGGACTGTCACTCGTATCTTGTTGCCGACCATATGGAGACACCAAAATTTGATAATTTGCTCTATGATGATTCGAGTACCCATCAGGGAATCGAAGCACTCCCACTCTTGCCGGCCGTCATCCCTAGTTCTTCCGATCTTGACAAGACCCCTCAAACAACCCCAACTAGGGTTGCTCGGATTAACGTTTCTGAAATGACGATCCCCAAGTACCATGCTCCTCCCAGCATAACCACGCCAGATATCATTTTGTCTGGGTGGATTTTTCATTCTAATGAGGTTTCCTTGAGCACATATTCCTGTCCCCCAATAGCTAGTATGCAACAACTGATATACCCAAATTTATTCATTGGTAAGAAAACACCGGCCATTGTCTCTAATATTCCCAGTTGTTGCCCAGCCAGTACCAGTTGCAATCAGGCACTAACATGTGATTTTTGGCAAACCCCTCAACTGCCCGAAAACCATACGGTAAATCCACCCCATCCTGGAAAATCTAAAGAATCTGATACATTGGATTATCAATCTTTCGGCGCGCAAACATTTGGCCAAGTTAACACAAAGCCCACTGACATTTTCCAAATCACCACATTTCATGATCACAACAATTTTATTTTTGATCAAGACGGTAAGAAATTGCAGCCTCCAATAAAAGTGGATTCAGATCCTCATATCCTTGATAAAACCCAGGAGCAACTCCGCACTAGGGTTTTCAAAATTAAGGTTTCTCCACTCGGATGCGCAAGCATCTATAATTCACCTGGCCCATGCTTATTATTTCCATCCCATAAAATGGATCATCCTCACCACCACAATGAAGGTGCTAGTTTTTTCGACCAACCCTATCCAGTGAATGTGCCTGCAAATAGGAATTGTCTTACCCATCACCCCTCAAATCCAGGATCGTGCATGAATGTAGGTGTGTCATTTATAAATAGTTTTAAGTTTCGAGAATATATTGTTGTGTATCAGGATAAGAGTGAAATTTATCTTGCACAATCCACTCTAGCATGTTCTCTGGTAAGTAGCCATGGCCTTCTTGCTATTGCACATGCTCTTCAGTTAAGTCTTGCTGTTGGTGCACGATTTTGTATGCTGGCTCTGATTGTGAACATTGTTGTTCTTGCAGGGCAGGAACTAATGCAGTGGCTGCACTGGAAAGCTAATTTCACATAACCCGACCGCATCACTGGTTAAACTAGGAATAAGCTAGCTAGGATCTGCTAATAAAGTTTTGTTTGTCAAGTTATTAATTAGGTTTACTTGCTAAGGTTTTACTTCATGGTTTAGAATTATGCTTGCTGTATTTTCTTGCGTTCTGTAGTTTTATGCATTAAAAAGTTCCATTTATTTTTTCATGCATACTTTTTTAGTTTCCTTATTACTGCATAATGTGCAGATAATCACTGCATGTGCTTTGCCTTGTCTCTCCACCTCCAACTAGTGGATCGTTCCCACACATGGCGTTGCATTGCATCTTGAGCCTCGTTTATTACATTGCATCGTAGAATTTCTTCCCCACATCATTTCTGCAGGTTGTTGATATAGCGTTGAAATATTCCACCTATCACTGCACGAGCCTTCAATGAAACCCTACCACCTTGAGAACTTGTTCTGCCCTGATTGCTGAAACAGTAACCCCATTGTTTGTGTGAGGTTGCAGTGGCTATATTAAGAGGCAGCTTTCTCTTTGGACAGGTCATCTAAGTCGCATTCTCAACAAGATTCCTATGAGTCTAAACTTATTAGTTGGGGAGATACGAGCCGGTTGTTGTGGGAGACCTAATGAGTTTGAATGGCCCAATACCTGTAAGCCTAAGCCTTGTGCCCAACATAGTATTGGACATCTTAATGAGCTGTTTTGCGTGCTTCGCCTATTGTGGTAGATGGGATGTGAAGGTTTGGTACAAGGGAAAATCCAAATCAGGATATCTTTCAATTTCTGTAAAACAATAAACAACCTCTCTTGCTCGTAAAATAAGTCGGGATCCCTCATCTGCCCATAAAAAATAAGTGCCACGAGCACATGAAAATAAGAGCTACAAGCACATGAAACAAATAATGGTAAAAGATTAAGAAAGGCTTCCTGCGCAGAGAGGTAATGCAACAACTCTGCCAGGGTACTAACTAGGCTTACTGGCAGCGGAGCAACGCTTGTGATTTCTTGAAGTGACTCCACCGGGGTACTGTCCAGGCCTGTTGGCAGCGAAGCAACACTGGAAACTTACTTTAAAAATCTTGAGAATAATAAACCTGCTGCCTAGCTCTTCACATCATCAAACAAGCTACTGGCATCTGTGAGCTTCCGCTTTGATGTGTTCTGATTAGTGAGACCTAGCTGAGGCACAAGGATTGGGCATACCTATGAAGGCCACAGTAATACAAAGGGTACCTGCAGAACCTGTTCAATATTCCCTTGCATCACTATCTCGGCTCAGACTATTGTTTTGATATTGACAGAGATGCTAGATTCTACCAGTGGTTCACCATTTGTTGTAGCCGCTACAACACCACCCTAAATTTTGGGTATATTTGAAATTTCAAGTCCCCCTCCTCTCTTATCCATTAAGGTTGGCCTTTAGACAATGAAATCCTCGTAACCCGCCCCAAGCCCCTCATGAGCCTTCTCACCATCATGAAGAGATACTCTTACCGCAGCCGCGGCATGTGTGAAGGGATGACCATGAATACATTCAAATGGAAACCTTTTTGTGTGTTTACATTAAAAGCTCTTGCACCATGGATTGTTTAGGCACTCGGTTTGGGTGCTTCATCAAGCTCATAATCTGATGTTAATTATTTGGGGATATCGTTCTCTAAAGGGTAACTGTAAAAAATTGACAATATAAATGTTTCATGCAGGTCAATACCACGGATGATACACCAAACAATGTCATCACCACACCAATGAAAAGGATAAGAGTAGTGTGAGCTGAAACAGGAGAAGTGGAAGACATGTATCACATGTACGTAGGAAACAAGATCGTGCCAATCAAGGGAGCTTTTGGTCACAGTGGAAGCTGTCGGTCTGCGCAATGAGCCAAAGTTTTTTCCCAGCAAGCAAGAGGACCCTTTTCAAAGAAAAGGAGGTGGGATAAGGAATATTGCTATGAAATCCAAATATTTCCAAAAGAAGGCCACAAGTCGCAGATCTGCTTGTGGTCGCAAGTCACAGATCTGCTAGAGGTCACAAGTCGCAAATTTGCTTAAGGTCGTAGGTCGCAAATTTCCTCAAGTCGCAGGTCGCAGATTCCCTCAGGTCGCCAGGTCGCATAGTCGCACTCCCTATTAAAAGATCGACAACATGACTCAGCGACCCAGCGACTAGGTCGCGAGGTCGCAAAATCATGGTAGGTCGTAGGTCGCAGATTGTTGGGGGTCGCAAGTCGCAAGACCCAGCGACTAGGTCGCGAGGTCGCATGTCACAGATTTTTTGGGGTCGCAAGTCATAAGGTCCAGTTGGGTCGCAAGTCACATCAGTGGCTCAGGTCGCAAGTCACAGAATAGACTGGGTCGCAAGGCAGCCCAACAGTCAGGAAAGCGAAAAGTTAGGAATCCCAAAATGTTACATAAGGAAATAGTAATGTCCACCCAAATGAAGAGAGCCACTAGCCTTCTTCAAAGGATGCACGGCTGGGTTTCAAACCAACAATAAAACCCTCGTTATGTTGATGCTCAGTACCTCACTCAAAGCAGAAACGGTACTCTCCTACTTATCAACTCATGCAAATTCTCTTAGCATGACAAGGGCATTACCAGCAGATAGGAGCTACTGTTTCACATAGAAAGATCTAAGGCTGTTCTCCGGAGAACATCACTCTGATATCTCAAGGAGAGAAATGTAGAAGGGATCAGAAACCCCAGGCCACAGGTCGTGAACTTCCGCAAGTCGCAGATCTGCTTGAGGTCGCAGGTCGCATATTTATTCAGGTCACAGGTCGCTGATTGCTGGGGTCGCAAGTCGCAAAATCCATTGAGGTCGCAAGCCACAAAACCAGCGAGGTCGCAAGTCGCAACAGTAGCTCAAGTCGCAGGTCGCGGGATCCAGGTGAGTCGCAGGTCGCAGTTTTCCTCAGGTTGCAGGTCGCAGGTCGCGGAATTCTCGGGGTCGCAAGTCGCAAACTCCAGTCAAGTCGTAGGTCGTAGAACAGACTGGGTCACAAGGCAGCCCAACAGTCGGGAAGGCGAAAAGTTAGGGAGCCCAAAAGGGCGAGTTTTTTCTCTATAAATACCTCCTTCGGGAACTTGTAAAGGACCTTTTGTTTTGGGACTCGAGCTGAGTACATTGTATTACCAGAGGATTATACATTTGAGCATGAATACAAGAATTTTGAAAAATCCCTTTGTGGATCTGGTGTTGTCATATGTATGAGCGCTATTGAGTATTATATTTTCATTTTCTGAACATCTTTAGATTAAGGGAACTGTATCTTCAATTCATATCACAATTGCATAACAATTTGTTGAGTATGTTAATGGTGGTTGAGTTCATTTCACTTTCTTAACGATCGCTGATGGATTTGTTTATTAGCATTTGTGTTATCATTTAAAAATTTTAGGAAGTGAAGGGTGTTCTTGCCATGAGGAATTGTTTCTTTTGTGGTCAGAACAGTTTACAAGCATGACCCTAATGAAGTGTTGTTAACAACACTTCCTTTGGTCTTCATGCTTTATTATTTCCTCTTGCTACTCATAGTGTTATATGTACATTTAATGCATCGATAATATGTCTTGTATCATTTCATTAGGTGTGTATCCACTGTTTTATAGATTTTAAGTGAGACCCAAAGAAAGGAGAACAAGCATGACCCTAATGAAGTGTTGTTAATAACACTTCCTTAGGTCTTCATGCTTTATTATTTCCTCTTGCTACTCATAGTGTTATATGTACATTTCATGCATAAATCATATGTCTTGTATCATTTGATTAGGTGTGTATCCACTGTTTTATAGAGTTTAAGCGAGACCCAAAGAAAGGAGAAATCAGCGGTAGCCGGACCCACACCCCGGACGGGATCCCTATTCCAAACGGTTCAAGGTCTAATTGGGACCTTTTACCGGGGAGATCCCACGATATTGACTGGGACAAATTTTCCCGTCAACAAGTTCTCAGGTGGTTTATGGGTTTGGGTCCAAACTCCATTTCAAATTGGGATGAAATGAAGAAGGTATTCTTGAAGAAATACCAAGATTATTTTAAATCTAGAGACCTTAGGGAAGAGATTTTTGGCATGACTCAAAAGGAAGGGGAGAGTCTGGAGGACTTGGTGGAAATATTTTAGTATAATCTAAAGAGATCCAAGATGAATCCTCTGAGCAAAGAAACCAAAAGAAAAATTTTTCTTAGGGCAATCAGACCAAAATTTCTAGAGATTTTAAACTTAATGGGAGCAGGTGATGTATCAAAGTTGAACTATGATGATGTGTGTGAGCTATGTAGAAGATATTCAAGAGGAAATTCCAAGATTGGAGGTGGGTCAAGAGACACTTCTTCTAGGAGTGTCAAATCCATTGGTGAAACTAGAGTAACCAGAGCTGAAATGGGTAATTTATTTGAAAATTTTAAAACTGATATTATTAGCACTTTGTCTTCACAACTAGATGTTTCGTAGGCCAAGAAGAAGTAGGAGGAACTGGATAAAGCCATGGCTATGTTCTGCTCCAAATGCAGGAAGAAACATGCTTTAAGGGAATGCCATGTTGATAGCATACAGGTATGCCAAATTTGCGAAGTTGAGCATTCCACTGATCAATGTCCTTCACTTCCTAAAATTAAAGCAACATATATAGCAAATCAGGGAGCTATCAACGCACTTTATCCAATGGCACCTCAAAGACCATGGCAGCCACATCCTACAGGTATGTCACAGTCACATTTTCAATTTCCTTATGCTCAGAATCATATGTGGAATATTCCAATGCCCTGGAAGCCCTGGACTCCTCAACAACCTTGGCAGAGGAACTTTTCTCATCCTGTTGCACATAATTTTCCAACTCAAAAATTTTATCCTCAGTAACCCACACTGCAACAAATTGTACAGCGACAACAAGAGCTTCAGTTGTCTGCCCCAACCTTCCTCATCCCATATGGTCCAGCCTCCTTTTCCAGAGAGGTTGGAAATGAAATTAAAAAAAACCCAAGTTTGATCTTATATCTGAACTAAGAAATGTGTGCATTAAGATCTCATTACTGCAAGCAATTAAAGATATCCTGATTTATGACAAAACATTGAGGGAGCTATGTACCAAGAAACTAGGAAGACAAAAGAGAGAACCCTCTAAAATTCAAGTAGGTGGAAAGCTTGCAAGTTTAATATCCACTGGATTTGTTACTGAAAAATATGTAGACCTCGGAATCCCTGTGGTCACCACTTTTATCAATGGGTATCCCATAAAGAACACTTTAATTGATTTAGGTGCAACCGTTAATGTGATGAATATGGAGACTTTATTGCATATAGGATCCTTTGACTTATTACCTACTCCTACCATGTTAGAATTATAAGATAGGTCTAAGGTAAAGCCAAAGGGGGTATTAGAAGACATTGGCATCTCATTAGATTCTTGGGAGTACCTTCCTGACTTTTATGTTCTTCAACCTAAAACTAATGTGGGAGGGAATCCTTTGATCTTGGGGAGGCCGTGGTTAGCCACGTCAGATGCCTACATAGGGTGTAGGTCTGCAAACATGACCATCACTCATGGAGCTAAAACAAAGCACATTATTTGTATCCCCTTGCTAAACCCCTATCGAGATCAGAAAATACATATTGGGTTGAAGAAGAGGAGCATGATTCAGAATGTACCCATCCAGTTTTAACAATTTCCCAAGCGACGAGCCTTAAGGAAAATTCAGAAGAAAATTTGATAAATTGTTGTATTTCTAATCCTGATTTTCCACAGCATTTAGAAGGGAAGTCTAGTCATAATTTAGATATCATTACTAATCTGCAGGATTTTTATGAGCATGGTACAACAACTAAAATACATTCAACCCTCTTATTTGTATTTCCTGCATATTCCATGACTGAATGGGGGGGTAAGGTAGTTGAAAATTTTCCTGAAAAATCTTTAAACATTATTCTGCCCTAACTCCTGAACAAGAAAAACAGTTAATTCAAACATTGAAAAACTTTTCGAATACATTTGCATGGGAATATACAAACATGAGGGGAATTCACCCAGATACATGCATTCATCATATTTATATAGAGGAAAATGCTAGGCCCATGAGACAACCACGGAGAAGGATGAACCCTGCCTTAAGGGGACTTGTAAAAGATGAATTGCAGAAATTGTTAAATGTAGGGTTCATCTATCCTATCTTAGATAGCCAATTGGTATCCCCACTGGTTATTGTCCCAAAAAAGAATGGTAAATGGTGAGTGTGTGTAGACCAAGTGTTGGACACTTTAGTAGGGAAAAAGTATTTTTCCTTCCTAGATGGGTTCAACGGATACAATCAAATTAGGATAGCTCCAGAGGACTAGGAGAAGACAACATTCACATGTCCCTGGGGTACCTATGCATATAAGGTATTACCATTTTTTCTATGCAACACACCAGCCACATTCCAGTGTATGGTCCTTGGTATTTTCTCTGACCTTGTGCATGATTGTGTGGAAGTTTATATGGATTATTTTATAGTAATGGGTGATACTTTTGATGAGGCTTTACATAATATTGAAAAAGTCTTACAGAGATGAAGAGAAACTAATCTTTCATTAAGTAATGAAAAATATTTTATGATTATGACTAAAGGTATTGTTTTGGGTCATCAAGTTTCTGCTGCAGGAATGAAAGTTGATTTGGCAAAGATTGAAGTTATTGTAAAGTTTCCCTTTCCACCCAGTCAAAAGGGAATTCAAAGTTTTCTTGGACATGCAGGCTACTACAAAAGGTTTGTTGAAAATTTTACAAAGGTAGCCTCTCCATTGTTCAAATTATTGACTAAAGAATCTGAATTTCATTGGAATGAAGAGTGTCAAGATGCATTTGATACACTCAAGGAAAAGCTTTCTTTAGCATCTGTCTTAAGAGGCCCAGATTGGAAATTTCCCTTTCACATTTCCCTTTCCTATTTATTTTTTTAGTAAAAATTTAACACTTACAGAACTGAATTACACGGTAACTAAAAAAGAAATTGATGTGATTTATGCTCTTAACAATTTTAGACATTACATCACGGGTTATGAAGTTTTTTTACACACTGATCATTTTTCCATTCGATATCTCATGAATAAACGAGTCACTAATGGCAGGATCACTAGATGGATTTTGCTGCTGCAAGAATTTGACATCACAGTATTGGACAGACCAGGAAAAGAAAATCAGGTAGTTGATTTCTTATCTAGGCTCAACCATGTAGGTGAGGATGTTCCTGTTCACCTTGGTTTGAAAACATGGCCAACGACCTTGCTACAAGAAATTTTCCACCCTAATTTTCATCTAATCAGAAAAAGAGGATTATTAGGAAAAGTGATGATTACTCTTGGATTAGGGGAGATCTTTTTTTCACTAGACCTAATTTGATTATTCACAGGTGGATCAGGGAGGATGAGATCTATGACATCTTGAGAGCCTGTCATGATGAACCTTGTGGAGGACACTTTTCAGACTAGCAGACAACCTATAATATCCTCCACTCAAGTTACTACTGGCCAAGTCTTTTTAAAGATGAAAAGGATTATGTTCAGAAGTGTGATAGCTGGTAGAGAATGGGGTGGCATGTACAATCAGACGAGATGCCTTTGCAACCACAGGTTCTCATACAACCCTTCGAGAGGTGGGCTCTTGATTTTGTATGTCCCATCAATCCTATGTCCAAAGGTAAGAAGTATATTTGGGTTTGTATTGATTGTGTTACAAAGTGGGTGGAGGCAAGAGCACTACCTAGAGCAACGAAGAAACCGGTGGTAGATTTTATTTTCTCTAATATTTTTGTAAGATTTTGGGTACCTAGGGAGATAGTTACTGATCAAGGTACTCAGTTTGTGTCAAATTTTATGCATGGAATTGTGCAAAAATATTATATTACACATCGGAACTCCACCCCTTACCATCCACAGGCCAATGGGCAGGTGGATTCGACAAATAAGATGTTGGAGACAATCCTTACCAATACAGTCAAATTACATAAGAAGGATTGGTTTGATCGACTTCCTGAGTCATTGTGGGCTTACATGATTACATGGAGAAATGTCGTTGGCTTCTCTTCGTATGAATTGGTTTATGGAAAGCAAGTTTTATTGCCCATTAAATTTCAGATCAAAACTTTCAAGATGGCAGTAGATTTGGGTATAGACCATGATGAACCTCAACAGTAGAGAATCTTGCAGCTGAGTGAGTTGGATGAGATCAGTCAGGATGCTTTTCAGCATACTGACTTAATCCAAAAACAACAACCTAAATGGCATTACAGATACATTAAAAAGAAGCAATTCAAAGAGGGGGATTGGGCATTGTTATATGATTCAAAATTTAAGAACTTTAAAGGGAAATTTAACACACATTGGCTAAGCCCCTATAAAATTGAGAAAGTCTTTGATAATGGATCTATTCGAGTTAAAACTATTGATGATGGGAATGTTACCTTCTTGGTGAACAGGTACAGACTCAATCTATATCAAAAAACCCAATCTAAGGAGTAATTTGTGCAAGAAATCGTGAAGAAGAAAGAGCTGGAGATGGTGAGAGAAGGAGTCATTCTCTCCCTACCTCTTCCTGATTTTCTTGTTGATACAATGAGCTCACTTTATTCCTCCTCATGCTCGGTAAACCATGAGAGGAATTTCTATTGGGTACAGGTTTATTCCTTTTTTTGAGCCTAATGGACTAGTTACGGAAAAGGAGTCCCCTTGGAGTCTTCTTTTTCCGTATTTCAGACTCTCAAAAATTGAAATATGGTGAACATGGACTGCCAATGGGCTCATTAAAAGCACAGGTCAATAGATCCTTTGGGATTATCTCAATAAATTATGTTTTTAAGATAATCTGTGAATGTCTCGTGTTAGACTGATGTGGGATTCCTTAAGGCCCTCCTTCCAACAATCTTGGCCCATCGACATCAACAAATTATCTGGGTGCAAAATTAGATCTTTACGATGCCTTGAAGCTTGTATACCCTAATTACAAGCTATCTCGCCAGCAGTAATGGGGAATCATTATGGCTCCTTGACTTCTGGATCCTACAGGGGGTTCGACAGCAGCTCATAAATTCACACCTGATATGATGCATCATGGTACCTTGGTCCTCACTCTCATTAATGGTGATGGGCCTCGCATTGGTTAACAGTTTACCTCAATGGCTAGTAATCCAATGAGATCATTTCACATTCTACATCAACACCTTCATTCATGTGCAATGCACTGCACACAAACATGGGAGAAACGGTTTTTACTGTAGAAGAATTTCCTGTAGAATGTTCAGCAGTCACGACATTATTTCCTGCAGCAACGCCTTGGTTTCATGAAGAATAGAAATCATAGAAAGAATATTAGTTTAAATTACTTGATAAAGTACTGACAATTTTATTATTGGTTTATGTTATGAATTGTGTGATTATACATTTGATGTAATTTTTGAGTGGGTTATGATTCCAAGAAACAAGCAAACGTCATTAGAGGACTAGACCATTGGGAGGTAAGTTTGGTAAGGTACAGCCAGTGATAGTAGACTTGAGGTAAGAGGTAATAATGCTTAAATTTTAAAAAATTGTATGGTTTAAGCTATGGTAACCCTTGCGGCAAAGCATGGTCACAAACCATTGCATCATAAATTGAGCTCCATGCCTGATCATCATGACTCTGACATGTCGGTGGTTGTATTCCTGATATCCATTCCACAGGTCGGATCATGATGATAATCACGATCACGACCTGGTTTTCGAAATCTCTGTGGTCTTTGATATTTCCAATTTAACCCTCCCTTGTTGAGTGATCTATTGCAAGTCTTGGCACTGCATTTCTATGAGCCGCATTCATTCTGTCTCTCTTGTCCTTCACTATGTCAAAATTGCCTGCCCCTGTTCGGTTTGAGCCGCAAGGCCCTACTCTGTTGGAAGCTGACCCTCACAATAAAGCGAGATTGGAAAAAGTGGGGTTGTTACCCTTGTTTCAAAAATTTAGTGGGCATAATTTAGAAGTTACGAAGTCATTTTCCCCGAATCTTAACGGTGGAAATCCACAAGTTTGTCCAGTTCCTATTAATAGAGGATCTGTTGGCTTGGGCATGCAGAATATCACTAGATGGAGAACATTGGTTTAAGAAACAATGCTTTAACAAAGTAATTTGTGTGTCCTTTCTCAGAAAGGAGCATTCAAACCCTGACTGGAGCAAGGGGATTCCATAAGAATTCCTGAGAAGTAAGTATCATCACCTGTTATTTTTCCTGCAGAAGTATATAACATGTGAAGGTCGCTTTGGGCTCGTGTTTTTATTTCACATTCGACTTCTCTGACTTTTTCGAGACAAGCCTTTGAATTTTCCATATTAATTGAAGAAGTCCCTGATGAAAATGTCTACGACCGCTAAGGAAAGGGCAACCCACTTGGATGAAAACCTCTATCACCATGGGATTGTAAAGATAATCTTAATGGAGGTTCTGCAAAAGAAGGAAAAGACGTGGGAGGATTTTCTGGCCGAGAATTATTTCATGGAGGACGAATAATCTAACCCTTCAGAGCCTAAGGAAGAAGAGCCAGCAGAAAAGCCAAGGAAGAAAACATGAACTCGTGGTCCAAAGACAATAGAGGAAGAAAATTATGTAGAAGTGATGGTGACTAGGGAGACTACAGGTAAAAAGCCTAATTTGAAGGGCACTTCCACTGCCTCTAAGAGATTCACAAGGAGCCACGCTTCCAAGGTGGCTATGAAGGACACTGTAGAAGGGGGGGTACTACCCAAGAAATTTGGTAAAAAGAAAGGAAAACTCCACAGCTCGCCTAAAGGAAAGGAGAAGGTGGAGATAATTCAATTCATTGATGGAGAAACAATGTCCTTCCAGGACACCCCGCTGCAGGAAAGCAGGAATGAAATAGAAAAATAAAGGAGGACCGTAGTGTGCCCCAAGCTTTCCAAGTACATCATGAGGGGGAAGTAACTCCCCATAAAAAACGGTCTCTACAAGAGTTAGAGGATATTATCACTGAGCTCACGGTTTTAGAATGAGATTTGAGGAAGGAGAATGACGCTCTGAAAGAGAACAACCTTCGCATGCAGAAAGAGCATGAGGAATGGTACCAGAAGGTGGTCTGAGTCATGAAAAAGAAGCAGGCTCAGATTGACCATCTGAAGAAGAAAAATGAGATTTGCAAGGGTCAGGTTCATGTAGAGTCTAGTAGGGCCCAACTAGATCATTTGGCTACAGTAACTGCAGTCGAGGGCAAGGAATAATTTCCTATTTTGGAGGGTGCAACATTTTTACTTACATAAGGGACATGCAAGAAGACAGGTGTGGGGGAGATGTTGAGTCCCCATTTTGCCTAATTTTGACACCTTTCCTAGGCCTTATCTCTCCCATTTCAAACTCTCCTTAACCCCTAATATGATTATTTCAGTTATATCAGCTAGGTTTTTGGTCAAAAGGGTACCGTAGGTTGTGGTATGCAAATTAACATAAAAAGTATCATTTTTACCTTTAATATTAAGTATTCATTAACTAGATTTTTCCTTATTGAAATTATCATGCCAACTGATCTAAGAATCTTATGCAGATTTTCTTTGATTTGAAACAGTTCCGAAATTCCTGAAGACATCTCGTGCAACCGCATTTCCTGCAGACGTTCCAGAAATCCTGTAGATGTGGATTTCTTGCAACCGCTTTGATTTCCTTCAACAAAGTTAGTGGTTAGCTGTGTTCCACTCATTACCAAATCAAACGAGAACATGGGTTTTGGGGGAAATTCATCGTACATGGACGCTATCCTATTGGTCATGCCAAATCTGCCTTCGAAACCACCCAGATCCGCAGACCTATTCTCGTTGGCCGCATGAGGAGCAACTTTAGCCTTGTAACAAAAATTTTCTAATCCATGATTTCAGTCATGGATTAGACCCAAATTAGCTAATTTTGATGATATTGTACCTATATTGATGGCTCCTAGCTCAGATTAGCATTTTCCTCATTCGAGCCAAATATGGGCTTTCGAACTTGTATAAATTTGACTATGTTTTATGATGTAAGGAATTTGGCTGGGTTGGGTTTTGGCTAATAACACATATAAGATTGTACTCAGTTGTAATATGTCCATATTAATAAAGCATTTTATGTTCTGTCCATTCTACTGAGCAAGGCTCTTCAATTTTGTAGGGGTTTTGAGTGAGGGAGGGCCCCCTTTGCTCACAACTCCCTTAGTTGTGTGTGTGTGCATTTTAATTTTTTCTATGCAGTAATAATTCTCTCATACAACTAATGTAATCTTTCTAATGTTTTAGCAACAATTACCAATTGATTAAATTATTTAGATTTTGTGTTAAATGTGTGGATTTCATTTGATCAAGTTCGATTTACATTGTTAAGTTGATTTCTTTCTTGCTGTAAGTTTGATCTCCTATATTTTCTGATCACATCAGCAAAATTAAGAGCTGTAGAGGAATTTTCAGATCCAATCCATAACCTTTGCTGAAAAATGTTGATTCAGAAAATAGGCACTAGTTCTATGAGTGATTGACTAGTTTTATTAGTAAGCACTTGAAGTATTAAGCCTACATATATTTTGCACAACATCTCATAAGCCTACATGCCCTGAGTTGATAATATATGATTGAAAAATTATAAGACTATAATTTGAATCAACAGTCCTTCCTTCACTTTAAATGGGTTCTTTGGCTACAAAATGACATGGACTATTTTCGAGAATGGTTTGCTGCTTCAACCATCATTTTGGTCTAAGGAGGTATTTCTACGTAAATGACCATATATTCTCACTAGCTGATTAAGAAGTTTGTGGATGTTTTCCAAGGTCTCTTTAAGATGACCCATCTTCACATAACAAGGCATGGAATATATGTAGAGATATACTCTACCTCCTCAACTTTTGACCTGCTGAAGCTTCACTAGAAAAATAGAAAATGTTTTTTTATTTTTATTTATTTATATAAAAATGAGAAATAAATAAATTAAAGCCCATTCCATAGATTCAAACAATGATATTAACCCAACGCTAAATAATTTTATGTGCAAAAATATACTTCTAAAACCATTTCTTTTGTCGAAGAATCCTTCTAGCCCAAAATTGCTACTCGAAAAAAAGTGCTTTGAGTTGGATCGTCACGGTTGGAAAAGCTCAATCTAGAAACTACTCACTTTCAAAAAACTATGCATATGCAAATATACATATATCGACATTCAAGCAAGCTCCCTACATTTTCTTCGCTTTACCTCCGCTTGTCCTCCCATATTTATAAAATATGCGAAACCGTTGTATGATGACAAGATGTATCTATATTCTCATGCTTTTAGTGGTGTTATGACTCTGTAAAACATGAAACATAATCATATCCAATCACATGGACCCATTTTATTTTGATGTGTTTCTCAATGGGTGTCCATTCTAAGCCATGTTCCTTCCCTTTGTTGCCTGCATGTCTGTTAATGATTGTGAATAGAGTCTGATTGACCACTCAAAACATACGCACTCTTCAACACTGACGTGATGCATCCCGACTGCAGATAATGGCCTTATGTGAGAATTGGTGATCAGTGTGATAAACCTCCAGAGAGATGCGTTGTGGAGTGTGGTCAACCTCCACCTGGCTTTCACCAATCCGTCCACTGATACGATTTATTTTGGCTTACTGCTCACAACCCTGTGATTTCCCCTCTCAACTCGCCGATGTGCACTACCCCTGCACCCTTGTGAATGATGTCCTAGCCTCATAGATCGACCATATAGATACTCCTCGGTGCTTCAATCAATGTAGGTGCTTGGAATTGGTTCTTCTGGTGGTTGTATAATTCCGTACGGAAAAATACCTTTGTTTAATAAACCAAAGCTCCCCAAATGCCAATAATATAACAATTACAATACATAAAGTTAAGTGATAATAATAATTCTTATTTAGAGAGGTGGAGGATTTAGAATACTTTGGAGAAAATTTTAATAAACATAGAATTATGGTTACTATTTAACTAAACATTATGAGTAAGCTTAATAACAACCAACCCAATGAAATGACCTATACTAAATACCCATCTGTCGTTTCTCCTCCTTGTAATAGAAAGATGAGGTGCCACCCAGTAATGAGTCTTGACCTTCCTATTTTGAAACTTTCACTCCAAAAAATTAGAAGATCGATCTTTTGGTTTTCCCTCATGACCTTAGTATTGGCGGTTGTCGTGCCCTTTTTTTTCCACACAACTCACTAGCCTTAAGATTATTTCAACTAGTGGTTGTCACTTGGATATTTTTTTGTACCATCCCTTGCTTGTACATAGAGTGACCTGACCCTTCTGGGTCCATGAGGACCTCCTATTACACTACATCCCCTTTACTTTTGACCAGATCTGCACCTATTCTGCCCATGACTGTTGTTATCACCAATAAAATTTCATTTTTTGATTAGGAAAGTCATTTAGCATAGGTTTTTATGTTTTGTCAAATTAGTTCATGCAATTGATGAAATTTTGCGAATTGGTCATTATCCTAAGTTTAGAGTGTCCTACTTGTCATGTCATCATGATCAAATCCATAAAAATCCACCAAAAATCTCCATACATTGGTTTAAAATTTGGTTTTGGCCACCTATCTATCTTTTCCTGAGTTCGCAGTGAAATTAACAGAAACAAATTGTTTCCATTATGAACTCACTTGACCAATCCATAGTGAATCTGCCAGAAATATAAGAGAAAGTGCTACGGAATCATGTTTTTCTGCACCAATAAAGGATAGGGTGAGGTGTTTAGTCCTTATAGGTTAGAGGTTATTCTGAGGTCACGTGATTAGTTAGAAGAGTCATGCAACATGTGTAATCATAAGTGGTAACTTGTCATTTCACTTAACCTCTCCCATTTGTCGAAATTTACCTTTTAAATTCATCCTTGAGAGCTGTTCATTGTCATCTTTCCATATTACCTTTGAGTGTAGCTACTGTATCATATTCATAATAGTCCAGTTTGGTCTGCAAGCACCTTGTTGTGCAATTCTTTTCTTTGCAGGTGTCATACCATCAAGGAGGCCAGCGCAGGGTTAAGATAGATGGCCATGCATAAGAAGACTAATAAAGGGGGCTCAGTTGTCAGGTATGAGCCCACGGATCTAAAATTTCTCAATGAGGATCCTAGCTTTGCAGAAGCCTTCAGCAGTGTTGGGTGTATGAGGTTCTCCCAAAAATTACAAGGTTTTCATGCTCAGGTTCCGAAGGACTTTGCAGTGAATTTTGTGGACATTGCATCAAAGGTGGGTGTGTTGAGTTTTGTGGTGTCAACTAAAACAATTTCCCAAGCTACAGAGATTCTAGGATGGGAGAAGAGTGGTTTAAAGACACTAAGTTCAAGTTACAAAACTGTGATGAATTCATGAAACCTGAACACATTGGAGTAGATATGACATCTGGAATCCGGAGGAGCTGCCTTAAAGAAAACTACTCCAAGTTACTTCTTGTAATTCAAAAATAATTCACATGTGAAGAAAGGTTCCATATGATTTATTAGTATCATTTTAGGCTCTTGCTACATTTTATTGGTAAGAAACCTCTAGACCTTCCATTTTTCTTATTTAGAAGCCTAGGCAAGATGTCAGACAAAGTTCAAGCTAGGCCAGAAGGTAGTGAAACTTCATTTTTTCATCATGGATTGATCAAGCTACTGGTTTTGGAGGATTTGAAAAAGCTGAATAGAGACTAGGCCACATTCCTATTTCTTAGTGGTTATGAAGTAGATACATTAACACCCAAGAAGAAATCTAAATCAAAAGCCACTCTTTCAAGCAAAATTGACAAACCTATAACTGAAATAGAGGGTGTAAATGAAGAGGAAATGGAGCCCATTGTAGAGCCCATGGATGTTGAAATAGAACATGCACAGGAAGAAAAAGTTCCACGGCCCATGCCTACAAATAGCAAGTTGAATCCCATCAAGAAGAGTCATGGAAGGATAACAGGGATCCAAACACTAGGGAAAGGCAACCTTGAAGACATTCTTCAAGCCATAGACATAGAAGAAACTCCAGTGGTCAAAGCTATAGATATCAAAGGAAGAAAGAAGAAAAATAAGGGTATTACTACCAAAAAACTTGACTTCTCAGGAGAAGATGTAGGATTTATGTTCCAACCAAGAAAACCACTCACCAAGCTGCAACTTGCCAAAGGTGTCATGGATAGTAAAAAGACTGAAGTAACAGAAAAATGAAAGCAACCTATGGCAGAGGATATTGTTGATTTGTCTCTGGCAAAAGAAGAAATCATTATGCAGAGGAAACGTAAATAGAAATTTGTTGAAAAAACTGAAGTGCAGATTTTAAAGGAGAAGTTAAGAGAATCCAAGGAGAAAGTGATTGAAACCAAGTTGGAATTGAAGGAAGCCAACCTAGACAGAAAAATGGTGGAGGAATTCAAAGAAAAGGTAAATGAGCAAATCAATCACTATGATGATTCTTTGACCAATGCAAAGAAATTGTTGAAGAGGACACTTCATCTACGTAGGGTAATGAAACATACAAGAAAGAGGAATATTTGGTTGCATGCAGAAAGAAAGAAACTTAAAGGTCAAGTGAAAGGGCTAGAAGAGAAGACATAGATGTTACAATCAGAGTTCAAGAGAAAAGGTTTAAAAATAACAATCATAGATGAACTTGTGGAGACTAAAGCTTCTTGTTGGGCCAGAATTGTAATCTATGGATAAATTACGCTTCCCTAGACATGTGCTAGTCTAGAACAATAGATGAAAGACTATACTACTATTTCTCCTAACTTAGAATAGATATACAAAGAGGATTGGAGGCTAACTTGTTTAGTTGCTTCCAAATGGCTCCTTCTATCGCTTTTGTTGCAGCTTCAAATTCAAGCGATTTGTGAGCTAAATGCTTCCTGCAAGAAAGAACATTGAAATAGCAGAAGATACAATAATATAGATATCTATTCCAGCTAGTTAGCTAAATCAGTAAAGCTTAAACTACATTCATCAACCAAGATCTTACAATATATAAAATCAAAGCCAATACAGATGCATGTAGGGAAAAATAAGAAGTACTCTTTATTGATGATAGAAGGAGAGGTTACAACCTAATGATTGCTTTGAAGTGACCTTCCAGAAAAGTTCCCAAGCCTCATCACAGTATAATTCTCTCCAGTAGCAGCTTCACAAATCTAGCTCTCAATTGAAAATCCTCCAGCATTTCTCTACTCAAATTCTTCCTCCTTAAACACTTAGATCTGTGTTCAATTTATAGATGAACTATAGGTTGTTTTGCAATCAATGAATTTCCAAAAATAGGCAATACATGTTTCCAATCATGTAGATGTCAAATGGACATTTGGATTCGAAGCTTGACATATGTGAACTCTTCTAGAAGGCACTGGCCAAGTGGAGATTCCGGAACAATGAGAATTTCGCTCCCAATGTGACCAATGCACCTATGAAAGTCGGGAGGTGCTTTGCAGAGCAGCCTTGCATGGGGCCACCTGCATATGCAATGCACTTAGGCCCCTTAAAGCTTGCGTTGGTGAGCTCTCATATGCTATATAATAAGCTTCAAACCATGGAAACCTTTGCTTGATGAAAGTCTTGCTTGATTTGTCTTGTTTCTTGTCTTAGGGCATGTAGCAACTAAAATGATAGGGAATGATAGACCCTTCATCATTGGTCCTGGAGATGATGCCCAGTTAACTAGGTCGTTGGGAATGGTGCCCAAATTGACTTATAACACTTTTGGTTCCAAAGGTGAAGCTTCTAAAGCCTGAAAAATTGGATAAATTAGCTTTTTGTTATTTTTGTATCATTTCAGATCATCACTTGTAGGGCCATAAGAAAATTTTGAAGAAGGAAAGAAAAATTTTCAAGTCTTCTACCAATTAGGCAAGTTCGTAGTGTGTCTCAGGCATGAAGCCCAGAAATCACTACAAACTCACTGTAGGATGTTTTTTGCTATAAACCACAAGTGTTTTCATGAAGGAGGTAGGTAAAGGTTTGTGTTTAGTTATTTTGACCTAATAAACAACCTTAGATAAGAAAAGGGAGAAAATAGGTTGCAGAAATGGTTAAATTCAAAGTGCTAGAAAATTTCTCTATGGACTTGCCTAAAGTCCCCTGTTTTTGCAGCGAAGAAGATTTTGGTGATTTCTCAAGTTTTGATGGTCTTTCTGAGACAAGCCAGCCACGTGGAAAGGTAAGAGATCAACAGGTGAATGTTTTGATAGAGACATGGTCTTCGACAAATCCATTCAATTTTCCAGCTCATCATGGAGGATTTATCATCATTATGACACCATCTCCTAAAAATTAGGAAGATAGGTCTCCTGACTTGGTAGGAGAAACTATGTTTTAGTCATGGTAAGTGCCACCCAGGCACATGACCTTCTCGATGAAAATATCCAGTTTTAAATTCTATTGATGTAATAAATAGGTTGTAGAGTACTATCAAGTTTCTAGGTTCTAAAACAAGTAGTTGTCACTTTTATCTCCATGTAATTTTCTTATGGTTAGATTAGGTGTCATCGGAAGGACTCGAAGGTTACGCCTTGTTGGCAGACCTCATGTAAAGATGCCTAAGCCTATTAATAGGAAAATTATCGAAGAATAGAGGGTTCATTGGTGTTGACTATAGATCTACTATTATAAAAACTTTTTTCATCAGTAATATACAGTTGCAATTAGATTTTTCTTCACCTGAGATTCATTGATGTTTTCATGAGTGTTTGTCTTTGTTGGGTGTAGGAATCGTAGTTAAGGAAATGCCAGAAATGGTATGAACTTTTCCTATCTTTATTTCTACTTCTTTAATCAAAATCTTGCAGAATTGAAAAGAAAGATCACACAACAATTTACTCTAAAGACATTCTAGTGTTGGAATGTGAAAGAAATTACTTTTCGAAGAAACAAAATAAAGGAACTTCCACACTGCTATAAACAATCTTGATTGCTGAGGTAAAATTATATGTTTATCTCCAGTATGGGTGTTGGAAGGTTAACAAGTGGGCCCTTGAAAAGATCTACCTTCTTTAAGGATTTTCCTTCCTGCACTAAGTTGTTATTCTTGTACTCCTGCAGTATGCTTGCACTAGTACATGTACAGGGCTTGTGTGCGGGAAGTATATTTTACATTTATACTGGAGATTTATGTCTTTATGTAGGGGCTCTAAGCTTCAGCCTTAGAGCACTCTGTTCCTATACCGGAACAAAGATTCCTACACCAAGTTTTCGAATTACTTTCAAGAAAAATGAGAGGGTGTGCTAACTATGAAAAGAATTTGCAAAGGTGAACAAAATCATGAAATAACTTGCACACGCAAAAGAATGCTTCAACCAAACTGAATCATACAATGAAAATAGACTTTAAAATAAAACAAACTTCAAAATTCAAGTCACACTTTATTCAATGCATTCAAAGAAATTATCTAAGTATGACAACATGCTTTATCCCTGTAATAGTTACCCAAATAAACTAGATCTGACTTTAATCTTGTTAACTCAGAAAGGTTCACTTTAACTATTAATATTAAGTTTTACTCCTTTCCCTTAAAAAATATAAAGTGCAGGCACAAATAGATGTGTTATAACAACGTTCATTCATCAATTAACAAAGCATCTTTAATTCCTGAGATTTTAACTCTTAATATTAAAAATAGTTTCATCTGATAATGAACACTCACTTGCAGAAATATATCGAATTTCTTATGAAAGAAAGAAACGAAATAACTTTTTTGTATTGAACTGACATAAACAAGTTGCAGTAATTATAAATACAGTAGTGTAGGAATAACATGCTTGCATGATCTAGGAAGAAGTAAACTAAGATTTGGAAAAGGAAATGACCGAAGGTAAACCAAACTTAATTAATGTTCACACCACAGATCTATCACACATTGAATGTCAATGAAATAAAACCAAAATTCTTATGAAAAAATAAAACATAAACTTAATCCACACTTTGCATTCAAATGAAATCAACACACACCTTTAATGAAACAAAAGCGAGAGGGTGAACGAGCTGGGTTGGCTGGGCCCTAGCCAACCAGCGTGTTTCTCATTTTAGGAAAATTGAAGCTTTGGCACTCAATGATGCATCAGTAATAGATTAAAACACAGAATAAAAACAACATGGCGCAACTCCTTGTATTAATTCCAAATCAGCAAATGTACATCATAAGTTCGAATCTAGCCCAGAATGAGGGTGACAACAACAAAATTAAAATTTCGCCAGAGTTACAGTAGCATTGCTAGCGCTCCCTAATTCCTATCTGAAATCTACATTTTATACAACCTTTTCGGCCTATGGCCATAACGAAATTACATACAGTCGCTCTAATCCAAGCCTTTCGGTTGAAAAAAATAACAAATAGAATTAAAAAATAAGCCTATGGCTATGACAAAATTATAATCTAATCGTTGGCCTACGACCTAATATTCGACCATATACCTAACTATCCTCCACTCTGAGTTCAACTCGAGATGACCGCAATTGAACATGATGAGTTGAAATGATATAACCACATTAGGTAACGAGCTGTTGTGGAAGTTTAGGAGTAGACGGTTGCCAATGGTGCAGGAATTTTCCTGCACTTGACCATGCTAATAAAACGATTAATACATTTTCCTATAAAATACTTTAGGAAAGAAAGTAATAGTTGCAAGAAATATTAAAGGCATAAAATCTATTAAAATGATTAATTAAGTAATTTATAAACCTTAAAAATGAAATATAAATCTAGTGCACGAATAGACAGGATTCTTGGAATAGTGCAGGAATAAGGAAGCTTATAAGGATAAACAGAGGTTTATGATTGTGGTTTTGAAGTAGGAAGGGGGTTAAAAATGAAACATTTTAGCCTACTAACATCCTCCCATCCCTAAGCTGTTGTGTGTTCTCATACAACCTTTACTTGCTGCAAAAAACCCAATAAAAGGAGCATCCCTTTAATCTTCAACTTGTATGTTGAACCGTGCATTCACTATCTTCGTCTTCTTACCTCGAGCCTTCTTAAGTTTCTGGGCCACTTTTTAAAGACGTTTATAATACTTTGAGGCTTGAAACTTTCATATCTTGACTTGTCATTTTTTCTCTTTGACTCTTCTGCCAATTCCATTTTGCCTTGCTTCTACACTGTATCCTGCTCCTTCACAGCTGGTTTGATGCTTCCAAGTCATGAACTCGCTACTTGAGCTCTTCTATCTGATTGTTCAAATAGAGGGTGGATTTCTCTATTTCCAACTCGTCTGGTGCAAACATATTTTCTGCAATTGACTCTAAACATGTACCATCATCACTAGGGTTAAAGTTATCCTGGCCACCCAATTTCTGCATTTCAATATCATCAAGGATTTCAGTGCCTGGAACTTCAAAGTCACCAAGGGTTTTGACACCAGGGACTTGCATGTCACCAAGGGTTTTAGTACCCTCCACGTCCATCTTACCAAGGGCTTCAATACCCTGCACATCTATCTCATCAGGGGTTTCAGTACCCTGTACTTCAAAATTATCAAGGGTTTCAATATGTTGTGCCTCATCATCTACCTGACCCTCTGCCCGTTCTCTGCTTTCACTCAGTGTCACTTTTCTTTTATTTAACTTATGAAGGAAGGTCGACAAGGGTATGTCTTCCTCCTTCTTTGTATGATCTTCATTAACCATAGTATGAGCCGCTGCCTCTGCGAGAACCAAGAGATTATGATCTCTAGGTGAAGTCGGTGGTGACCCGTCCAACAAAGTCGAGGAGCTTGACTGATCGTGACTCACAACAGCAAACTGATATGGTATAGGAACATTAATGAATAACATCCCTCGCAGGTAGGAAACTTTTGCAATATGTACAGGAGGTCACGCCATTTCCCAAGTATGACACTGCGTGGAAGTCCTTTCTTCAAGTCGATTTTCAGCTTCCGGTCGACCATAAATCTATGCCACCTTTTCTTATCAATTTTCTCCTTCTTAAACCATTGTTCTCCCGCAGTTGATAAGAATGTAACCTGAGCTATGGATTATTTTGTGAACTCAAATTCCAGTGACCCTTCCTTGGCTCAGCCTCCCTCAAACGTCCTTGCAAATTCCAATGCTACGACTGTATCGAATCCATCAAACTTTTGCAGAAATGGGAAAAGTCTCGATTCTTGCAATAGTGCAAGAATGTTCCAATACTCAGTTGTCTGCTCTATTTCCTTCATAGATAATGGTTCATTTCTCATGGGTGCCATCTCTGTTTGAATTCACCCCAAATCTATGTCAAAACCTTATAAAGATATCACACTGAGGAATTCAAAGAGTCTGCCGAGAGTTTTATGATGATAGAGTCGTCCGCCCACCACCTTATTGACCCTCTTCCATCCACTCACACTCCATCATTATTCCTTTAGGACGGATGCACACACGTATCGGTCCAGTACAGATAGGCAATGATGATTGGAAAAGGCAGAGGTTTCAGTGATAACGCGGTGTAACGGTCATGCACGATCTTGTTATGAGGTAAGGCCATCATTGAGAGGTGATGAAAGAACTTTTAAAAAAGAGGTAAGTGTTGGGTTTCAGGTGGATTTATAATATCCCACATTTTCTTCATAATTCACATATGGTGTACTTCAATACTCATTAAAAAGATGAGACTTCATGACCTAAAATATCTTGTACTTAAAACGATTTCTTCCTAAATTAGTAAGTGACAAAGAAAATTCTTAACCATAATTCAAATAATTAGATGCTATGGTCCATTGATGGGTCAGTCATTCTGTTTACAAAAAATTATGAAATAAAGATAAACTTTCTAATGCACATTTTTTCACCAGGTGTTCCTACATTGTGTTAATCATTCTTACATGTGTTTTCACAGTCGGGTGCGTGCCTGCACTAATCATGCTTGCACTGAAACTTCCTGCACTAATCATTCCTGCACCTGAACAAACATTCTTGCACCAGGGATCTCATTAGCATCGAAGAGAAAAAGGGACAAAGAGAAATTCTGATACAGTACAATTCATTGGATGGATTAAAAAAAAATTCCTGAATGTACAAGGGAAGTTTTATTCGCCATTATTTGGTGTTGAGCATGCCTTCCGATTTGACTTGTGAGTTCACGTCAAATCCTGTAATCAATCCATGAGGGAAAAAAGAAGTGGGAAAGGGTAATTTCCACAATGGGAAGGAATATCATGACAGGGATTATAGGAATGAAACCACCAAGAGGGATAAACGAAAAAGGGATTTGGGAAAAAAATTCAAGGGGAGAACAGGGAAATACAAAATCGGATAGGGATAATTTTCTTAGAAGAAAAATGAGGGTAATTCATTGTGAGATTAGAAGAAGAAAAATAGCAGGAAATTAGGAAATGGGAAGTATAAGAAGGGAAAAATTTTACCTTTAAAATCGGCCTGCACTGGTGCTGTAATATCCCAAAAGGGAGAATGCAGTAATACTTCACATAATATAAGAACTTACAACAAGATAAACAATAAATCTTAAGAGAACATCAGAATTTACAGAGAAGCTGAGCCATTTTATTAGATTGGAGAAGAATCGATTACACAATGTACAAAATGTGAGTAGATCTAGCCAAAAAGTTGGTCTAGAATCACCCAGAAAACATGCTATAACAGGTATAATGTAACTGGAGAGGCACTGAAGAAAATAATGCGTTGTCCCTTCAAAAAATTATGAGCATATAGTTGCAGGTTGAAAAGGAAAATTTAGATCTACTCAAATCTGGAGCTCAAATGATGCCAAGATTCAAGATTTGGCCAATGTGATGGATTCCCAAGATAACCCAGAAAGGATTTTCCAGATCTGCAACTTTGGAAAAATCACCTCCCTAGGGTTTGATCCTTGATCTGTTGGGAAATATAGATCTGAAGCTAGAACTGACAAATAGATGGTTGAAATATGATATCAGATCAGATCTATTATTGAAGGGTTGATCCATTCTTCAGATCTATTAGCTAGAAGCTCTAGATCTAGCTTCTCAATCCTCCAATGATGATTGCAGCTGGTGCAACACAACTGCCTCTAGAAACTGCGTTGTGAGGGAAAGAGAGGCCTTCTGCCTACTGAATAATGTTTTAATAAGCTCCAGGCTGATGGAAACACTGATGGAAATGTGAGAGGATGATCCCTCATAGGATTGCTAGCTGAAATACTAGCAACTTCCTTCCTCCCTTTAGATCTACAAGATAGATAGCGTAATTCCTGAAGGAAGTACTGCTGCTAGGAGGTCAATAAATTTTGGCCTGATTCTTGATCTGAAATGAAGCTCTGGGAAGCTTATCTTAAGCCCAATGTGATAGGAATAAACCCTCACCAGTTCTCCAGCTGAAATACTGAAGACAAGTTCCTCCTTCCAAACTGATCTTCAGAAATCTACAATTTCTGAATATGAGTGTTCTGCAGAAAGTAGGAAAAGGAGATGGCACTTAAAGTCTAATTTATAATGAAGTACAATCCTTTTTCTAGATCTTCTCTAAGAAAGAGGTGGGATTCCCGACCAGGGACACCCTGTGCTAAACAGTACCTACAATCTCTGCTAAACAGCCAAGAAAGCAGAGGAATGTCACATGACAATTCCAGATCTGAAAAGATCTTACCTCAAGAAATAATCAGCATTCCCTCGTCCTTGCCTTCATTTTCTTTAAATAACATTTGAGCCTTCCCAAGCCTTGGCCCCCATCTAGACTGCGTTGTCACATGTGGACAAGATCCTCCAAGTTGGACTGCATTGTTTGACCAAATCAACCATCATGTCAAGGTGCAATGTACACCTTCCATCAAGTGTGCCTTATTGGCACAACGTCCTCCATCACTTTATCATGAATGTCCCATGATCTTTGACATATTCAAGATCTTATTTGACTGAATCATCCTCTGTTTGAACGCTTCAAGATCTTATTTGACAGTGTCAACCTCCATGATCTATCTCATTAATGAGACAGTTTCTCCAATTTCATTCACATTAGTAGTTTCTCAACTACCTTGTTATGTAGATCTAGGCTAAATTAATCCACATTCACACACACAAAGTGGATATTTATTCATATTGAGGATTGTGGGTCCCTCCACCCTTTTATTTAGTTAATTCATTTAGAAAATCAAGGACTCTAATATTCCAAATATGATGTGAAAGTTTGGGAATATTATAGTCCCCCCCATGGTAAAATGTTGCTTGTCCTCAAGCAACTCCAAAAGTAGAAGCAAGGCCATCTATTCCCTCCCAAATGGCATCCACATAAGGAAGGCTTCCTCCATTTGCTGCAATGTGTTATGCATGTTCAGTTCCAATGTTGTCTTTTAAAAACATAAAGAATGACCTCCAACTGTTTGGTTAGATGTCCTCCTTCCATCATGAAGTACCAAGTGAAAACCATATGATGTCAAAAATCATCATCAATACATGAGGTGCATAAAATAAGGTGGTTCTCTTCACAAAGGAAAAGCTCCATCACACAATACATGTCTCCATCCCATGTTATTGAGCATTGATATGCTCTCATACTTAGCCCTGTTGGCTTTGTTGGATCCAAGCATCATTCCAATGTTATGCAAAAGAAGGAAAAGAGCTATATGGGTATACAAAGATGTCAAACCATATTCTCCTAAGAGTAACCACTGGAGTAAGGCCCTTTGCTACCATCCTCCATCTCCTCCATGTAAGATGGACAAGCCAAACTCCCCCAAAAGCAACCAAAGCAACAAGAGATCTTGTTGCTTTCTCTCCTCCTCATGTGCATCATAAAGAAAAAACATACTAATGGACATATGGAATGTCACATCAGCCCAATACAAAGAAACATCATCAATGCACATCATGAGAGCATCATGCCAAGATTTACCCAAGACAAAACACATAGACATAGGAGATGTCATGTGGTGGCCAATCTCTCTCAAGTGAAACCAAAATAAACATGCCTTCTTTTGCTACATTCTTTCATTGATATACAAGGCATGAATTAGAAAAATATGAGCTATTGGGTGGTAACCATACTCACCCAAGAGCAGCCAGCGCAACCATGCCTCCTTCTTCATTTCATAAGTGTTTTTTAAGGCATGGATCAAAGAAATAAGAGCCTTTGGGCAGTGACAAGAACCTCCCAAGGGCAACCAACGTAACCAAGCTTGCTGGCCCATATAAATCTTCAAGTGGTCATGCAACCCATTGCTTATCTTACTCATCCACTCACCCCAATATGGAAGATGAGTGATGTGTTGCATAATCATGGTATCCTCCCTTTGTAGAATACCATCTTCCCCAAACTGATGAAGAACTTTGCACTCCATGAAATGTTGAAGTGTACCTCCAATGAGATCTCTTAATGAGACCTTCTTCTCATCCATGGCCTTCCAAAACCAATGAGGTTTTGGATCTGCTGTAGGTAGAAGTTTCTCTTTCAGCTGTGAGATGCTCATTGAGAAAGTGACATCAAGAAAGGAGAAAAGGTTTCTCATATCTAGATGTCTACCATTCATCATCTTGCCCTCCATTGCTTCATGAGTGAAGCTACCTTCAGAATGCTCCAAGAATAATGGGGCCTCATTATTATCACTACTTCTAAGTGACAACATTGTAGATCTGCAAGGTAATACACAAATTGTCTCAAAGAAAGGTACAATACTGATCTCATAACCAGTCATTGTACAAAGGATTATGCTCATCCCTTTTTCTAAAACTCTACACTTCAACTCAAGAGGATGAATGTAGTCCATCCAGGTCAATCTAGGATAGCTCTTCATCTCCTCCTTGATTAGATCAAGGGTCCTCTGCACTGTGATATATTGCTGCTTCAAATGAGCACTATGTTCTAACCCTTTGTTATGCATTGGCCCTGATGGCATGTCCCCACAAGTTTCAATAATATCTACTGAAAAAATAGGTGATGAATGTGTATGCATACCTTGGATCAACTGATATGTGGGAACCTCTTGACAAAACACAAGAGTTCCTCCAACTGGGGCAATAGTGCCTCCAACTACTGGTAAGAGTGATGGCTGCTCTTCTCCAAGTGTACCAGCGCTAGAATTCTCCTCCTCTTCCTCGTGAATCTCCTGAATCATGCATGGGACTATATATGTCAAGATCTCAAGACCATCTTGCAAAGATACAAGAGTCTCTTCTCCGGATGCAAGTACTTCTACAGCTGGTGGTGAATGTAGTGACCTTGTTGTGAAACCAACTCCAAAAATAGAAGAAAAGAGATATCAACTCCTTAGAAATAAGCCACTTCGAGGGGGAAACCTCCAATACATTACATGAATGAACAATTCTTGGGTGATACAAATGACAAAACCTCCTTTATATATATAGGAGTCCATGGCGCCACAATGTAATCATAGTGGGGCCATAATGTAACCCTAGCTGACCTAACAATAATAATTTAAGGGCACAATAATAAAAATATGGGGGTTACAAGGGTACAACAATAACAATAAGGGGGGATACACTAACATAATAAGGGACTACACTATTAATATAGGGACTTGACATGCCCCTCTCCTTCAAAAAAGTGTTGTCTTCAACGCTTGAGTAGCTCTGTGTAATATTCCTACTTTAGCAAGCAGCTAAGGGGAATATTAAAGTTTTGATTTTTGCACTTAGTAGTGGGATAACTGGGTAAGGAGGCCCATGCTTAATAAAAACATGAATAAAACCCATTATAATGTGAAAGGGGATCATCGCAGTAGCTGGATTTTACACTTATGGGTGTGAACAAGGGCAAATGGATAAAGACAAAGTCAAGTTTTACTAAGTCAACATGCATGCATGAAGGAGAAGAGATCATCAATAAAACCAGTTCAGTGTGAACAAGGATCAACACAGACAGACATTTGTGAGCTGGATTGATTGCACTTGAGTGTGAAAAGGGATGAGGCAGATTGAAGAGGTCAACCTTGACCAAATCACAACACTGTCTAGATGCATTGAACCTCCTTGTTGATCAGCATAGTTTTAGATGGAGGATCTTCATGTGAAAAGAGCTAGAGATTTGAAGGTGGTTTAGGGTTTCTCAAGCTCTCATCTTATAAAAGGAAGGGGAAGGCTCAAGAGAAGGTTGTTCATGATATTATATTTTTAGATTATATTGTCTGTTTAGACATATCTCATTCTCTTGGTTGTTTAGCAAAGAATTGTGAGGATTTCCTGTTTAGGGATTCTCTCTCCTTCCATTGAGTAGCTCTTGGAGGGCATTGTACTACTCTTCCAATATCGAGCATTTGGCCAAGCTCCATCTCCCTTAGACAGCGTAAATCTTGTTGGGGTTTACTTGTTTCAGTGAGTTGCAACAAGTGGAGACTAGATCTACTCAGATCTAGATTATACTAGTGCCTCTTCTCAGTGAGTGAGTATTTTATCCTTCTGGAGGAGTGTATTAGCAGTTGGGCATCATATTTTGATCTTGGCATCAGGCCAACTATTCCTCAAAGCTTACAACACAGTTTGATCCCTGAAACTGCATTATTTTCATTTGTATAATTGCAGGGTGTTTTGGAAATAGTTTGGAGGAGAGATCTCTGGTGTATGGATTATCCCTTCACCGTGGTGATCCATGGATTAGCCATCTAATCCATGTATGTTTCAGATCTGATCTATTCACTGTTATGTTCAATTCAGATTTTTTGAATCATTTTGTAGATCTGCTGCAGTAAAACTCAGATCTACTCCTGTTCTTTCATGTAGTGCTGAAAACCCCAAGGGGTATATATAATAAAGACATTTTTACATATGGATCTGTTGTAGATCTAATTGTTTATGTATTATCTTGATATAGATCTAATTTATAAGCTAATTTTTCAATATAATGCATTTTTCAGATCTAGATCTACAGATCTACACTTTTATACAATGTATCTCATGAAACCCTTGCTGGGTTATCCTCTTTGATGTATAAAGGAGTTGAATCTCCATTTTTCTTAATGCTTTCATGTAATAAAATTCAAATATGATAGTAAAGATATTTTTTATTCAAAACCTTCACAAAATCGCGCTGCATAAGCTTCAGTTAATTTCTGTTGAGTCAAGTCATGTGGATTGGGCATTTTTAAGCCATATTGGGAATGGGAAATCTGTTTAACATAGCTAGAGTCATTTGTTTCAGCTAAAATTTGGTATGTAAGTCCCTCATGACCTAAGCTAAGGGATCCCACCATCCTTTTCCCTTATTTTCATGCACATATATGAAATTAACGTTTTTAGTGCTGAAATAGTTGTTTTTCCCCACTCCAGGTCCAAGAAATGAATCATATTGCTTATTTTTTATCATGTTATTGAAGGAAATATGATTTAATATTTTTTATGAACTATATTGCTGCATCTACAACTTCATAATATCCAATTTATTCTTATTTTTGTAGAAAATCCCTCATTTGGGATATTATAGTGGTATCAGAGCATGATCTCTGGCTCAGCCTATGAGATCTAGATATTAGAAGAATAAAAAGAAGAAGCAAAGAATAAAATGATGGAGAGGATGATATTTATCTCATCAGTTTTCAGATCCAAGAAGAACCTCTCCAAGGAGGTTGAGCAAACAAGGGAGAAGAGATGCCAAGAAACTTTTAGAGGGTTTCAAGAAGAGGAAGAACCATGCACTTCCTATTCTCATGAAGAAGAAGACAAAGGGCATGGAAGACACTTGGAATATCAGATTCTAAGTGAATACCTTGTTGAGTACAAGACTCAACCTAGAGCCTTCAAGGAGACTCTAGCCTTCCCAAAGCTCATTCAACTGGAGGAAGAAAGGATATCTTGCAGCACAAGAAGGATGAAGGGAAATAGGTTTCTATTGTCTACTTTTGATGGATCATCTTCAGCAAGGACTTGGACAAGAAGACTTGCAACATTCTTCCTACTACATCTAGTGGTAGAAAGAGAAGCAGTAGAGATTGCAGTGCTACACATGAAGGGCAAAGCAAGCACTTGGTGGTTCAGCCACATAAGTCATGCAAGAGTATATACTCTTGTAGATTTCACTTAGAGGGTGATCAAGATATTTGATGAAGAACAATCAAATAGGGAGGAGCCCTCACCATCTCTTGAGGAGACTTATATCAGCGCTGTTACAACCATGGAGGAGCAGCCTTCAACATCATCAGTTGAGGGATCCAATATAGTAAAAGAAAGAACTCTTGCAACCATGCAAGGTGTTCCCAAAGTCCAGCAAGGTATGATTGCATTTCCACTTTCTATTATTGCAGCAAATGTTTCAAAATATTGTGGAAATCTGTTGTTGTATGACCCAGGATCATCACTTACTACTAATCTAAAGCAACAAGGTTGCACTGCTCTGTCCAAGAGCAGCAGTGAAGAGATAAGGACCCATTCCTCATGGGAACATTCAGATGCTAGCTTCATTCAGGAAGCCATGGAGGAAGAGATGTCAAAGGGTAGACATCTTGAGATGAGAAATTCTTTCTCCTCTCTAGATAACACTCTCTCAATGAGCATACCACAGCTCAAAGAGAGACTTCTACTTGTAGAAGATCCAAGGCCTCTTTGGTTTTGGAAGGCCATGCATGGGGAGGAGGTCTCATCAGGAGATCCCATTGGAGGTGCACTTCAACATTTCATGAAGTTCAAGGTTCTTAAAAGGATGGAGGAGCAGGGTGTCCTACCATGGGAGGATACCAAGCATTTGTAGAATGAGATCCATCACCCACATTGGGATGAGTGGATGGCAGTATGGAGCAAGAGGTTTCCAAACCCCTTGCAGATCTATGATACAGGCCAGCAAGAGGCATGGCTACGCTGGTTGTTTTTGGGTGATTTTGGTCACTACCCAAAAATTTCTATTTCTTTAACTCATGCCTTGAGTCTCAATGATAGGATGCATAAGAAGAAGGCATGGTTGTTGTGGCTGTTAAGAAGAGAGTTTGGACATCATATGTCAAATCTTATGTCCATGTATTTACCTTTGTCTGAGATATGTCTCATGTGCTCACATGTATTTATGTTTGAGATGTATTTCATGTATGTATATTGTTTTGGGAGGAAGGATAACTTCCCCATGATGTATGAGGGAGTTGGTTTGTACTTTGTTGATGAGACAACTCACATGTCCATCAATGTATTATTGCTCCATGATCTGCATTTTGATAATGCAAGGAGGCAGCAAGAGTCCTTGTTGCTATGGCTATTATTGAGAGAGTATGGGCTGAAATTTCTCCATACTCATCATGATGTTCTGGAAGGGATGTATGGCACCTTGTCTTGTTATTATGATCATGTACAACTAATATATTTTTTTGTTTACTACCACATAATGGATGAACACTGATGCACAACTAGTACTTTGTTGGAAGACAACTTGCCACATGACATTCTCAAGGAGCGGTTGAGAGAACTGCGTTGTATCCCTTGGATAGAACATTGGTATCTTGGAACCATCAGCATTTTTCTAATTTGGATACCAAATGGTGATGAGGTGCCATTCATTTTGGATGGGATGGTTTGGGCCAGCATGATTCATGACTTGGGAGATAGGATCTTTGGATATCTATTCTTCTTCTTTCCACTTGAGGGCAACTCATTTGCAACCCAAGATCAATATGTACTCTACACTTGCCATGAGTGGAGAGGAAGACAGCATGGGGTAGGCCATCTTGTCTATCATGTTCAGCCATTCAGCCCACCTTCTTTGCAGGAGTCTAAGGTGGAGGAGATATTTCATGAGTTGCCATCTTGGAGGGTGACTCATCTTGTATGGATGATAGCTTGGGGGTGGAGATTTTACATGGGAATGTTAGTTCCCAAACACATTTCAGACTCCATGCCTTGGGACGAAATTTTTCATTCCTATCCTTGCAGTTTCTTGAGGACAAGAAAAAGTTTGGGAGGGGAGAACTGTAATATTCCTACTTTAGCAAGTAGCTAAGGGGAATATTAAAGTTTTGATTTTTGCACTTAGTAGTGGGATAAATGGGTAAGGAGGCCCATGCTTAACAAAATCCTGAATAAAACCCATTATAATGTGAAAGGGGATCATCATAGTAGCTGGATTTTACACTTATGGGTGTGAACAAGGGAAAATGGATAAAGACATAGTCAAGTTTGACTAAGTCAACATGCATGCATGAAGGAGAGGAGATCATCAATAAAACTAGTTCAGTGTGAACAAGGATCAATAAAAACAGACATTTGTGAGCTGGATTGATTGCACTTGAGTGTGAAAAGGGATGAGGCAGATTGAAGAGGTCAACCTTGACCAAATCACAACACTGTCCAGATGCATTAAACCCCCTTGTTTATCAGCACAGTTTTAGATGGAGGATCTTCATGTGAAAAGAGCTAGAGTTTTGAAGGTGGTTTAGGTTTTCTCAAGATATCATCTTATAAAAGGAAGGGGAAGGCTCAAGAGAAGTTTGTTCATGATATTATATTTTCAGAGTATATTGTCTGTTTAGACATATCTCATTCTCTTGGCTGTTTAGCAAAGAATTGTGAGGATTTCCTATTTAGGGATTCTCTCTCCTTCCATTGAGTAGCTCTTGGAGGGCATTGTACTACTCTTCCACTATCAGGCATTTGGCCAAGCTCCATCTCCCTTAGACATCGTAAATCCTGTTGGGGTTTACTTGTTTCAGTGAGCTGCAACAAGTGGAGAATAGATCTACTCAGATCTAGATTATACTAGTGCCTCTTCTCAATGAGTGAGCCTTTTATCCTCTTGGAAGAGTGTATTAGCTGTTAGGCATCATATTTTGATCTTTGAATCAGGCCAACTGTTCCTCAAAGCCTACAGTGCAGTTTTATCCCTGAAACTATGTTATTTTCAGTTGTATAATTGCAGGGTGTTTTGGCAATAGTTTGGAGGAGAGATCTCTGGTGTATGGATTCTCCCTTCACCATGGTTATCAATGGATTAGCCATCTAATCCATGTCTATTTCAGATTTTATATATTCCCAGTTATGTTCACTTCAGATTTTCTGAATCATTCTGTAGATCTGTTGTAGTAAAACTCAGATCTACTCATGTTCTTTCATGTAATGCTGAAAACCCAAAGGGGTATGTATAATAAAGACATTTTTACATATGGATCTGTTGTAGATATAATTGTTTATGTATTATCTTGCTCTAGATATAATTTATAAGCTACTGCTACAGTATACTACATTTTTCAGATCTAGATCTACATATCTACACTTTTATACAGTGTATCTCATGAAACCCTTGTCGGGTTATCCTCTTTGATGTATAAAGGAGCTGAATCTCCATTTTTCTTCATGATTTCAGGTAATAAACTCTAGATCTGATAGTCAAGCTATTTTTTATTCAAACCCTTTAGAAAATCACGCTACATAAGCTTTAGTTAATTTCTGTTGAGTCAAGTCATGGGGATTGGGCATTTTTAAGCCATATTGGGAGTGGCAGATCTATTTAACATAGCTAGAGTCATTTTTTCAGCTCAAATTTGGTATGTAAGTCCCTCATGACCTAATCTAAGGGATCCCACTATCCTTTGCCCTTAATTTCACGTACATCTCTGAAATTAACGTTTTTAGGTCTGAAATAGTTGTTTTTCCCCACTCCGGGTTCAAGAAATGAATCATATTGCTTGCTATTGATCATGTTATTGAAGGACACATGATTTAATATCTATTATGAACTATATTGCTGCATATCCAACTTTATAATATCCTAAGATATTCTTATTGTTGTAGAAAATCCCTCATTTGGGATATTACACTCTGGGTGCTTCTGTATAAAATTCTCATCCTCCCATGTAAAATCTTCCATGGGTAAGTTCTTCCACTTGATGAGATACTCTGAAATTGATCAATTTTGTAGCTGTTGAGTTCTTATTTCTGTGACTACTTCAGGTTCCAATATGATTTTTCCTTCCTCATCAAGTTCTAGCAATATTGTTTGAACTGGAAGATTTTCACCTATAACCTTCTTTAAGCATGAAACATGGAAAACTAGATGCACTCGTGAAGAAGAAGGAAGCTCCAATTTGTATGCCATAGTATCAATATTTTGCAACACCTTGTAAGGACCATAGTACTTTTGCGATAATTTATTATCCTTCTTAGCTTTCTTGAGGGACATTTGTTTGTATGGTTGTAGCTGTAAAAATACCCAATCTCCTACATCAAAACTTCTCTTGCTGCGATGTTGATATGCCTGTTGTTTCATTCGATTTTGTGCTAAATTTAGGTTATCCTTTAAGAGTTTGAGAACTTCTCGTTGATGCTCGATGTGATCTTCCACTGCTTGAACCTTCGAATTTTTTTCTTAGAGATTATGTGATGGACGGTGGATGATATCCATAAAGTGCCATAAATGGGGTCATTTTTTCTGCAGTATGGAAGGAAGTGTTATACCACCATTTAGCGAGAGGTAACCACTTGACCCATTGTGTTTTTTTATCAAATACAAAACAACAAGGATATCTTTCCAAACATTTATTTACTATCTCAGTTTGACCATCGGATTGAGGATGATAAGATGAGCTATGAGCTAATTGAGTACCCAAAAAAGAAAATAACTCTGTTCAAAAATTTCCAGTAAAAATGGGATCTCTGTCACTCACAATAACCCTTGGGTTTCCATGTAGCTTTTGAATTGTGTCCATAAATGTAGTAGTAATTGTACTTGCTTTAAATGGATGAGATAATGCACAAAAGAGTGCATACTTGGTAAGTCTATCAACTACCACCATGATGACAGTCTTTCCTTCGGACTTAGGTAAACCTGTGATAAAATCCATTGAAATCTCCTCCCAACGTTGACTTGGAATGGATAAAGGTTTTAGAATACCCGGGGTCTTAATTGTCTCCACTTTATTCTGCTGGAAAACCAAACATTCCACCACAAAATTTTGAATATCAGATTTAAGGCCATCCCAAAAAAAATCTTTCTTCACCCTGTGGTAAGTTTTTAAAAATCTCGAGTGTCCTTCTAAAGGAGAAGTGTGCAATTCCAAAAGAATCTTTTGTTTTAGTTGGGAATTCTTACAAATATATAAGTGATCTTTGTACCATAAGGAATCATTTTTCCAACTAAATGTATCAGATGTACTAGGATCTTGCTACAACTTTTGAATGAGTGTCCACACTTCTTCATCATTCTTCCATTCATCCCTTACTTTGGTTATTCAATATGGTTGGATAATAGAAATGGCACAAAGTAATTCTTCCACCTCTTCATTCTTTCTTAAGAGTGCATCTGCAACAACATTTAGCTTCCCTTTTTTGTAGATTATTTCAAATTCATAACCCAACATCTTTGTGACCCATTTTTGCTGCTCTTCTGAAGATAGTCTTTGTTTCAAAAAGTGTTTAAGACTGTCATGATTAGTTTTTACCTTGAAGTGTCTTCCCATTAGGTAAGGTCGCCATTATTTAGTGCATGCAGTATTGCTAACATTTCCTTCTCATAAATAGTTTTTTTGTAAATACTTTCCTTTGATTGAATGACTTTCAAAAGAAATGGGTCTTCCTTCTTGCATTAAAATAGCACCAATTCCATTTCTTGAGGGATCACATTCCACAATAAAGGTTTTTGTGAAGTCTGGCGTAGCTAAGACCGATGCTAGGCACATTGCCTGTTTAAGTTGTTCAAAGGCCTTAGTTGCTTCAGGATTCCATGAAAATGCATCTTTCTTCAATAATGTTGTTAGAGGTGTTGCTATTCTCCCATAATTCTTAGCAAACTTGTGATTATACCCTATTAACCTGAGAAATCCTCACAACTGCTTTATGGTTGTGGGGAATTTCCATTCCTTAATGGCTTTAATTTTGTTAGGGTCTACCTTAACACCCTCATAAGATACAATATGACCCAGATATTCCACCTCTTGTACTCCGAAGAAAATTTTGTATGCTTTTGCATATAATTTTTTCTCCTGCAATAGTTTGAGCACCCTGTCAACATGTTGAACATGATCCTTCCAAGACCTACTGTAGATTAGTATATCATCAAAAAATACTAGCACAAATTTTCTAAGGAAGGTTTTGAAAATGGAATTCATCAACCCTTGAAATGTAGAAGGTGCATTGGTAAGGCCAAAAGGCATGACCAAAAATTCATAATGACTCTTATGAGTTCGAAATGTTGTTTTTGGAATATCTTCGGACTTCATTCTAAGTTGATGATATCCTGAACGAATATCCAACTTGGTAAAATAAATTGCTCCATGTAATTCATCCAATAATTCATCAATCATAGGAATGGGAAATCTATCTTTAATGGTGAGCTTATTGAGCTCCCTATAATCCGGACACATGTGCCATGATCCATCCTTCTTGTGTACCAATACTACAGGAGCAGTGAAAGAACTTTGACTAGGTTGAATTATACCAGCCTCTAACATTTCTGCAATCATACGTTCAATTTCTCTCTTTTGGACGTAAGGATATCTATAAGGCCTAATGTTTGGAGGAACACTTCCTGGAATCAAATGAATATCATGATCATGATAAAAAATAGGTGGGAGTCCTTTGGGATTTTCAAACACCCTGGAATGATTGTCCAAGACTTTTTGGAGATCTATAGAAATAGATGATTTTGATGTTGGAACTTCTAGTGAGCATAATTGTGAAATTATGCTTCGTTTTTATTTCTTTAGAAGCTTTGGAATGACATTAGAGCTTATTATCTTTCTCGGCTTCCCTGCAATAACCCATAATTCGACTTCCTTTCCTTCTAAAAAAATTTCAAGAATTTTTTTTGAAAATTAAAAGCTACCCTCCCAAAGATTGTAACCATTGTACTCCTAGTACAACATCAGCACCTCCCATAGGGATAGAAAGCATTGGACTATTCAATACATATTCCCCCATGGTTAGCTTGATATTATGGCATTTTCTAGAGAAATTTATAGTTCCTCCATTTGCAACCATCATTTGACATTCTGGTGCTGGGTATAGGAAACAATTAAATTCCTTGGCTACCTTACAATGAATAAAATTATGGGTACTACCTGAATCAATCAACAATTTTACCTTTTTCTTCTTGATATTTCCTTCTATCTTGAGAGTTTGAGGAGTTGTAATTCCTTCCAATGCATTACATGATATTGTTGGACTCATTTCTTCCTCTTCTAGGGCTGGTTCCTAGTGTATATCCTCTTCTTGTTCATTTTCTTCTTCCTCTTCACAATCTATGTAAAATAATTTCTTCTCAGGACACTTATGACCTTTAGTGTATTTTCTATCACAACTGTAGCAAAGCCCTTTTTCTCTTTTTTCTTCCAATTGTTGTGGTGTCAACCTTGTAGGTTGTGGAAATCTAGGAGTAGCAACACTTCCATCTTTATATAAGTGAGTGGTAGGCTTCCTTGTCGCCATAATTTTACATTCAATTTTTCTTGCCAACCTGAATGCCTTCTCCAATGAATTAGGTTCCAAAACGCGAACTTCATGTTGGATGTTATCCTTTAAAGTACCTATGAAGAGATCAATCATGTGTTCCTCTCGAATATCAGTTACCCTTATATTCAATTTTTGGAAGTCCTCAATGTGCTCCCCCACTAAACCCTTTTGTTTGAGATTTATCAATTGGCTAAAGAAGGTGTTTCTCTTTGTATCCTCATATTGTGCTATCATTTCCTCCGTAAAAATTGACCAAGTGACAATTTTTTTACGAGAGCAAAGCCATTGATACCATACAAATGTATTTTTTTCTAAATGTAAAGTTGCAATGCGTACCTTTTGTGTGTTTTGCACATTATGGAGATCAAAATATTGCTCCATCTGTAGTATCCATGTTACAGGATCATTTCCATCAAACTTCCTCATATCCATTTTTAGAATATAGTGGTTCTTCCCACCAACATTAGAGTTTATGAAGTAACGATTAACATTTATTTTGTTCTCATCATGAGTTTCCTCTACTATCTTTTCACCATTAGGAAACATTTCTTGTATCAACTTTGTCAAACCTTCCATGTCTGCTTTTAGATCATTCTTCATGTTTTCCATATTAGCTTCCATGTCATCCATCTTAGATTCCATGCCAGCTTCCATGCCATCCATCTTAGCTTCCATGCCATTCTTCAAACCATCCATCTTAGATTCCACGCCTTTCTTCAAACCATCCATCTTAGTTTCCATGCCTTTCTTCAAAACTTCCATGTCATTTTCTGTTGCTCTTTGTGAGAGCGAAATTTGTTGCACTTGCTCTTGTAATTTTGATATGTCATGTTTCCATTCTTCGTCTTCATGAGTCATAGTAGAGTCTTCTAAAGGCTGAATGGGTGTTGAATTCTTTTTAGGGGCCATTTTAGAATCCAATACTGATATCTATTCTACAATATTCCCTTGGAATCAATTCAACTTGATTCTTCAAACAAGACTTATGCAATTTGGAAAAAAATACACACCTTTTACTTTCTTTTGAGGAGCTCGAGATTGAAATTGACTTATCTCTATACTTGCAGATCCTAAATATCTGACATTTGGCCCTATAGTAGTCCTCTGAAGCTTCTTTCAAATGCCACTGGTCTAACTTGATTTGGATTCTGCAAGGAAAAGTTATGTTCAATCTCCCACAATGACCTAATAATGGACTGGTTCAGTAGAGCGAACTTGTACGACTTACACGTGTCACTGTTTGCTCCTTTGGCTCTGAAATTTATAGACAGGAAATTACAGTCTGTTTACTTCCAGTCACTTTTTAAATAATTCCAATTCGATGCTCAGAGAGAGAGTTATGAAGATTTTCCCACGATCACCTCGTTGAGATGAAATTCGGGAGCCTAAAAAAGACTTAACTTCCACAGATCATATCTCTGAAAATTTTGCGAACCAAGCTCTGAAATTTTGTGACGATATTCCTTAGGCTTTCAGCTTCGCACTCTAAAAATTTCAGCTTTTGAACCTTCATAGAAAAAAAATTATAGTTAAACTACCACGATGACCTTTTTAAGTGAAATTCAGGAGCCTGCAAAAATCCCTAACTTCCACAGATCATATCTCCGAAAATATTGCGAACCAAGCACTGAAATTTTGTGACGATTTTCTTCAGGTTTTCATCTTCGCACTCTAAAAATTTCTGCTTCTGAAACTTCATAGAAAAAACGTTAGCAAAAATGCCACGATGACTTTTTTGGAGCAGCGAAACCCTAGAATCCAAGGCTCTGATACCAATTGTTGTGAAATCAGCTCCAAAAATAGAAGAAAAGAGATATCAACGCCTTATAAATAAGCCAATTCAAGGGGGCAACCTCCAATACATTACATGAATGAAAAATTCTTGGATGATACAAATGAAAAAACTTCCTTTCTATATATAGGAGTCCATGGGGCCACAATGTAATCCTAGTGGGGCCACAATGTAACCCTAGCCAACCTAACAATAATTATGTAAGGGCACAATAATAAAAATATGGGGGTTACATGGATACAAAAATAACAATAAGGGGGGCTACACTAACATAATAAGGGACTACACTATTAATATAGGGACTTGATAGACCTCTTGTCCAGAGTGACAAGATTGACATCCTCCTCCTTAGGAAATGTCTCTTTGTAGCACATCTCTTTCTTCATATCAAACTTCTTTCTCAACTTGTGAAAGAAATCTCAATATTTAGTCACCTTTGCGTGCTCTATGTGACCAAACCACCAATCATTGGCTTCATCTAAAAGATGAAGTGCTACAATTTGAACAACCTCTTCTTTAGCTACAGGATGTAGCCTGAAAAATGTGTCTAACTCTCTCCTCCAATCCTTAATAGTGCTTCAGGAAGGTCCATCAAATGCAGGAAAATAGAATCTATTATGCCTCTTTCTTCTATTGCTACTATAAGATCCTCTTTCTTCTTTGATTTTGAAGAATTGTTGGAGAGTTAGCTTCTCCTTGAATGCTCTAGACTGTGCTTTGTACTCTTCAAGATACAGACTGAGAGTCTCATGAGTCTCAGGTTCATTCCTCCCTTCGTTTCTACACTCTTCACCTTCTCCAAAGAAAGTGGGCATAGTGGATCTATGAGGAGATCTAGGATTCTCTGGTTCTCTTCTTTGTTGATAGGAAGTGTTGGGGCCTTCCTCATCACATCTTCTTCTTGGATCTTCTTTCTGCCTTGCCTCTTTCATTTGATAGATCTCCTTGGAGAGATCTTGCATAGATCTATAGAAATTAGTGGCAGAATTTTCTTCCTCCATGATAGATCTCATCTATCTGCTTCTTCCTTAGATGCAAAAGATTAAGTGCCCATAAGCTGAGCCAAAGATCATGCTCTGATACCACTGTAATATCCCAAAAGGAAGAATGCAGTAATACTTAACACAATATAAGAACTTACAACAAGATAAACAATAAATCTTAAGAAAACATCAGCATTTACAGAGAAGCTGAGCCATTTTATTAGATTGGAGAAGAATTAGTTACACAATGTACAAAGTGTGAGTAGATCTAGGCAAAAAATTGGTCTAGAATCACCCAGAAAACATGCTATAGCAGGTACAGCGTAACTGGAGAGGCACTGAAGCAAATACTGTGTTGTCCCTTCAGCATATTATGAGCATATAGTTGCAGGCTGAAAAGGAAAATGAAAATATACTAAAATATAGAGCTTAGATGATGCCAAGATTCAATATTTGGCCAATGTGATGGATTCCCAAGATAACCCAGAAAGGATTTTCCATATCTCCAACTTTGGAAAAATCACCTCCCTAAGATTTGATCCTTGATCTGTTAGGAAATACCGATCTGAAGCTAGATCTAACAAATAGATGGCTAAAATATGATATTAGATCAGATCTATTCTTGAAGGGTTGATCCCTTCTTCAGATCTATGAGCTAGAAGCTCTAGATCTAGCTTCTTAATCCTCCAATGATGATTGTAGCTGCTGCAACACAACTTCCTCTAGAAACTGCGCTGTGAGGGAAAGAGTGGCCTTCTGCCTACTGAAGAATGTTGTAATAAGCTCTAGGTTGATGGAAACACTGATGGAAATCTGAGGGGATGATCCCTCATAGGATTGCTAGCTGAAATACTAGCAACTTCCTTCCTTCCTTTAGATCTACAAGATAGACAGCATAATTCCTTAAGGAAGAACTGCTGTTGGGAGGTCAATAAATTTTGGCCTGATGCTTGATCTGCAATGAAGCTTTGGGAAGTTGATATTTAAGCCCAAGGTGATAGGAATAAACCCTCACTAGTTCTCCAGCTGAAGTACTGAAGACAAGTTCCTCCTTCCAAACTGATCTTCAGAAATCTTCAATTTTTGAATATGGTTGTTCTGCAGAAAGTAGGAAAAGGAGATGGCACTTAAAGCCTGATGTATAATGAAGTACAATCCTCTTTCTAAATCTGCTCTAAGAAAGAGGTGGGATTCTCAACCAGGAACACCCTGTGCTAAACAACACCTGCAATCTCTGCTAAACAGCCCAAGAAAGTAGTGGAATGTCACATGAAAATTCCAGATCTGAAAAGATCTTACCTCAAGAAATAATTAGCATGCCCTCATCCTTGCCTTCATCTTCTTTAAATAACATTTGAGCCTTCCCAAGCCTTGGCCCTCATCTATATTGCACTATTACATGTGGACAAGATCCTCCAAGTTGGACTGTGTTTTTTGACCAAATGAACCATCATGTCTAGGTGCAATGTACACCTTCCATCAAGTGTGCCTTGTTGGCACAACATCCTCCATCACTTTATCATGAATGTCCCATGATCTTTGACATCTTCAAGATATTATTTGACTAAATCATCCTCTGTTTGATCTCTTCAAGATCTTAGTTGATTATGTCAACCTCCATGATCTATCTCATTAATGAGACAGGTTCTCCAATTTCATTCACATTAGTAGTTTCTCAACTACCTTGTTATGTATATCTAGGCTAAATTAATCCACATTCACACCCACAAAGTGGATATTTATTCATATTGATGATTGTGGGTCCCTCCACCCTTTTATTTAGTTAATTCATTAAGAAAATCAAGGACTCTAATATTCCAAATATGATGTGAAAGTTTGGGACTATTACAGGTGCCGAAAAAAGTAAATGCAGCGGGAATTGAGCGTTGTTTGAATAAAAATCTCTATGCCAGCTATCCCAAACTTGGGTAAGGGATCAGTTCCTACTTGAACTTGCTTCTTCTTGGTGACAACCAAAACATCTAAAAATCAAGCAACAATCCATTTTTATTGAAATTTTTATCTTCCTGCCAGCATGCTCGCTTTCAGGTTGATCCTTCTGCAATCATGTTAGTCAACTGATTTTCATAATTAAAGGAAAAAGTTTTTTCTTTTTCTTTTTATTATATATATATATATATATATATATATATATATATATATATATAGTAAAATAAAGAGTCAGTTTTTCAATAGGTTGGTGTTTCCACCTACCATCTCCTTCTCAGATTGTTTTTTGACTTGCTGCATAAAATTTACTTTAGTGAGGGGCTGAGAATATACCTTCAATCTATGCTCATTCACCATAAATACTCACTTCCGTCCATCAATAGTTTTGATTTATACCACTCCATTTTCAAACAATTTTACCACCTCATAAGGTCCCATCCATCGTTTATGGAATTTCCCTTTAAAATATTTAAATCTGGAATCGTAAAAAAGTACCCAATAACTTGGTTGGAACTGCTTCTTCCGGATGGACTTGTCATGCCACTTCTCGTGCTGGTGTTGAACCAATGTGTTCTGTTGAACAACATCCATTCAAAATTCATCTAACTCATTCAGCTATAGGAGACACTGTTGCTGTGCTTCAGAGAGGTCTAGCCCCAACTAGACTGCAATCCTGAAGGTCTTGATTTGGAATTCTATCGACAAAAGGACTTGTTTCCCGTATACCAACTCATATGGTGTGTGTCTCATGCTATTCATCCAAGTGGTTCGGTATGCCCATAAGGCTTCTGGTAATATGTTAGCCCAATCCTTTCTATGCATATTTACTACCTTTGTGAGGATGGACTCAATTACCATGTTTGTGGACTCCACCTGACCATTTTCTTGCGGGTAATATGGTGTGGATTTCCTATGCTAAATTTCATACTTCTCCATCACACCCTGTACCAGATTATAAGTAAATTGCGGACTATTGTTAGAAACAATCTCTCTAGGTAGACCAAATCTAGTAAACATTTCAGTAAAAAGAAAATCAACATCAACTTTTTCAGTAGCAAAAGAAACAACTTTAGCCTCTACCCATTTTGTAGTGAAATCTGTACAAACCAAAATATGCTTTTTATTTAATGATGTCAGATTTATTGGCCCTACAAAATCAATAGCCCATTTTTCAAAAGGCTCAATCATAAACTGACATAAAGTCATTTCATTGGTTTGACTAGGTTGGCTCATTCGCTGACAGCTATCACATTGCTTGACATATTGTTTGGCATCCTTAAATAAAGAGGGCAAAAAATAGGTAGCTCGTAAAATTTTGTATGCAGTTCGCTTATCAGTGAAGTGGCCTCCGCAAGGTTCATCATGAGAATATTTTAAGATTTCAAACACTTCTTCCTCTCTTACACCTTCGATAATGAGGCCTAGCCCAGTGTAAAATATGTCTCCTTGAACCCAATAATATGGAGCACTTTTATGTATAATATTTCACTTTTCACGAGAAAATAAGTGAGGTGGTGTCTTTCCGATGACTAAATAGTTAGCTATGTCAGCGAACCACGGGGATTCGTTTGACACAACAAAAAGATGTTTGTCAGGATTAACTTGCATTCTGAAATAATTTATGTTTTGCGAATTTAGGTACCAAAACACCTAGTTAATTAGCCAAATTAAGTGGCCCAAGTCCACACATGCTTAGCTACTTCTCTTTCATCTTTCTAGTGTAAAAGTCATTAGTTCAGTTCAATTTTTGCACGAGGATTTTTGGACCAAGATCGAATTATCAGTAGAAGAGAAAGTAATCTTTGCTGCCTTTGCACCCTCAGGTGATCCTAGGAAAGAATATGAACACTCCCTATTTACAACTCACCATCTCTCTATAGTTAATCATATAGATTAACTAGGAAAAATTGAAAGTGGCGCATATCCGCACATGTTTTTTTTTTAGCAAGGAACAACGAAACATAGTTCAAATAGGGGATTTTGAAAAGGATCATCGCATATCCACACGTTCAAACTGTGTGCGTGTTCACATTTTTTTCACCCACATCCACACCCTAAGTAAAGTAAAGACACCTAAAACAAACTTAACAAAACTCACTAAATTCTCCCCAAAGGGGCCACAAAAGAATTTATAGTCTAAGTTAGGACCAAGGGGGTAGGCATCCAATAAGCTACCTTGGTTAGTATTCATCTCGAAACATAGAAGTTGACTGTTTAGGTAACTTTCAAATCTGCCTATACTCCCACGGCAAAGAAAACCTGAGTGCAATAGAGACCCGATTCAGAGGGGGTTAGGCTTAGGCCCAGTGCGTGCGGTATCATTTGGGGCTACCTGACCCGTCTGATACTTGGTACTGGTAGTTGAACTACCAAGAAGCCTAAGACTCAAATGATCACATGGGATAGAGGTGCTTAGTGGCCAAAATTAGGGCATCCGTTCCCTATAGGTGATGGTGTAGGCAACACTAGATCCTCTACCCTTACCTTGGTGGATTTTCTACGGTTGGCTGGGGGAATCACCAATTCTTTTGGGATGTTACGCTAGCATTTGCAAGATATATTATCAAGGCCCAACTACATTTGAGCATGTGAGGATGATTAGGTCTTCTAGGATTTGAGTATCATACACAAACAACAAAAAACCGTATTTTTTGATTGACTGATCACATAGGATTAATCTAAAGGGAAATTTTATTTTATTTTCACTTTTTTTTATGTATGCGATCATATTTTTGCTTTGATTATAGTCTCTATCCTCTCAAATATTTCCAAAACCATACCTAATCTACGCCAGAATGGACCCAATGGGACCTCGTCGATCTAGACGTCTTTTGGACCTCCCCCCATTACTGGGAGGGGTTCCGAGTCTTTCGTCGTTTAGGCGTCAAAGATGGAACACAACCACCATTATTGGTTCATCCTTTATTGGGGCATATTTAGTTGGGAACCCTAGTCAGTCTCCCAACTCCACACTCGTGAACACCCCCATAGGGTCACCACACACCACTCCTCCCACAACCTCTAGCAGGCAGAGGAGTGCCACCCATTCGAGAAGCCAGGTGAATGCACAACAGGGTACGTCACAGAAAAACCCTATTCCTAACCAGAACATTGTGTTTTCACAAGTCGCAATCTACAACCTTGCAGTCACCTTTTCTAGATTTGTTAAATCTGCCATATTTAACCAAGTTGACAGATGACCCCATTGCACACAACCCCATATGGCCTCCCATACCCACGAAGCTCCCTTCAGACATTCCAAAATTCGAAGGGAAGCAAGCAGAAGACCCTGGAAATCATGTTATGAATTTCCACCTGTGGTGTTCGTCAAACAACATCGTTGATAATACTATTCGACTAAGGCTGATTCAATGCACCCTAATCGGGGTAGCAGCGAAATGGTATGTGGAGAAGCCCTATGCTACACATGGAACCTTTAGCGCCCTCACTACTGCATTCCTAAACTATTTTCAGTTACCCATCCACTAGGATTCTGGAAACCCCCCCCCCCCCATCCATATCTCAGACCATCTCCACGAATGCTGATGACGTCGTAGTTTGTACAAAGCCAAACTCGATGATCAAGTTTTGTTAGACCTATTCTTGAAAACTCTCACTGCAGATATTTCAAAGGATGTAGTGCAAAAAAAACCCATATCCGAAGAGGATGCCATCAGTAAGGCCCAACAGCTCGAGCTGATCTATACTCAGTCAGGGTATATTTACAATATCTTATCGAATGCCCCACGCCTGCAAAATTACAAAGAATTTCCAGGCGCGTTGAACTCTGCAGACAGTTTAATTGGGTCATTGACCCAAAATCCCCTAAGAAGCAGCGTTCAATACCTCAGTTACGTGTATGATTCTACCCAGAACATAACACAACCCGGTTACCAAATTCATCACATGCCTCTGCAAAATTTGACCAGTAGGGCGTCATCGTACCACCATCAACATGGAGGACCCTATCCTCCAACTCAGAGGACCTAGTATGCAGCTATACATGCTGACGAAAGAGCCCCCCCCCCCCCCCAAATAGTCATTTACAAACTAGGAACCCTGTCTTGCCCAATCTCTAGCACAAGACCCCAGCCCATAGAATAGTACCCACGGAGTGAACTTTAACCCCAAAACCAACTGTGCCAACCATATGACTAGGATAATCCAAATTATCCTCCTAACGCAGTTAAGAAAAAAGGAAAAAACAAGCCTAAAGTAAATACTGGACAAGGGGGCAACAACCAAAAACGCCTTATGCGATCTCAGGCTAGAGGCAACCCTAACTGAAATCAAAACCAAGAGCCAAGTAACCCCCAAAGGCAGAACAAGATGGAAATTCTTCGGACAAACCACTCTTGCTCAATCTGTGGTGAGTACGTCCATTACACTCACCACTGTCTCAACCTCCCTGAGCCGAAGAAGCTGTAGAGTAACTGTGGAGAGGGGGGATCCTCCCAGCAGAAAATATTCATTGTTGGGCCATGAATACGACCACTTTTTAACACTTATTTCATCCATTTTTACTCTTCTTTATCATGTCATTTATTATAATTTATCATATAAATCCATTTTATAATGATTTGTGCTCTTATGGATGAATATTATTTATTCTCATTTAATTTTAATAAATTGATGATTATTATGCATAATTTTATCAATGATGGTTTATTAATATATTTTGTAACAGCACTCACCATTTTAGCCTCCAAGATATTTCCTAGATTGCAGATTTGACCTCCAGATCATCATCAAATATTCCAACTTAGAAATTCGCTGGAATAAGAAGTGACAGTTTTGTGGTTAATATTCTGGTCAAATGAAGAAGAATCTGGAAAATCTGGAAAATGGGTTTTGTCCAGAACGGGCCCAATTAACCTTTTTAAAAAAAGGTTTGCCCAAATTCTCCCTGTATTGAGAGAAACGCAGGATTCTTTGAGCACAATTTTCTCAGATTTGTTGTTGCAGCCGTCCTCCAAATCTCAGCTACAAAGCCAAATTCGACTTGCTCTTGTTGAAATATGGATGGAAATATATTTTCTTATTGATCAATTGGTTGGGAACAATTCAATTTTTTTATGAGAGATCCTATTTACTATTTAATTTCTCCTCCTTCTAATTATAAAAGGAGACATTTGTAAAAGAGAGGGGATGGATCATAGTTGTTGCTTTTGTGAATTGTAAACTTAATCAAAAGCAATGTTATTGAAAGCATGATTCCATTGTAATGTTGCTCCAGTTTAATGATTAATTGAAGTTGTTGTTCCATTCGGATCACCTGAAGTAGCTTGAGCAGTCCCTGCTAGTGGTTAAGGGCCCGACCCCTGACAGCGTGAACTGCTCCTCTATGTTATATTTCCAATTCCTGTAGCGTGTGATCGATTTGCTACATGCATGTTACTGTGAGTTTATTTCATTAGTTTTTTATCATCTTACTATCTTTATGTATTACGCATTCTGTGTATGAGTTATTTCTTTATCGTGAGCTAAATCTTATTTCTTACAGCGTGGGTTAATTGAGACAACATATTTCCTTACTTAGAACATCCTTGGATTCTCGGAAGTGATATTGGTTCTATCTTACTTAATTCATAATTCCGTGCTTAATAGTTTACTGTTTTATTATAATGGATTGCATTGTCGTTCCTTCTCAATTTAACAAGAATCTTAATCCTCGAATTACTTATCTTGTTATGCTTCGTTGTTCGGCATTTGATGTTCCATTCCATTTTTTGTTTTGTTTAACTGTTGTTCATTTCAGAGTGCAGATATAAAGCTTCGTTATTCAGTTTGTTGTTCAATAGGATTTGTCGTTTAATAGAGTTCTGTTGTTCAATTCCATTAGTTAATATTTGCTATTCGATTCTTCTAGTTTTAGTTTGTTATTCATTTACATTGCTGTTCGATTTCAATGTGTTGTTCAGTTTCAATTCCTTATTTTCCAGATTTTGTTCCCTTCAGTTATTTTCATCAGCACGAAGATTGAGTTTGCTTTCATTTCGATTGCTTTAAGATCACCAACTGTAGAGGACACTGGTTATTGCTTCCAAGTTCCCAGATTGGTTATCTTGCATCGATTTCTAAGGGAAGGAGTTATTGCTACTGTATCCCTGATCGATGTTTTTCATATTGGTTTAATTAAGATTTCAGAGAATTTGAGTTTATGTTGTTGTAGTTAGATTTCTTTTTCAAGCATCCATTTACTCTTGTATTTCGAACACTGTACTACATATTGCAAGGCATTACTCTTGGATAAGTTGTTGCCTCAGACTGAGTACACTCTTGAAATAAAAAGTTGCTCCCAGATTGATAATTAATGTAGGATAAATAGGCGTTAAAAAGACACCTGTTATGCCTCGACATTTCCCAGTGTAGATTCTTTTGATTCTTTGGGAAGTGTATATAATTTAGTAGTGATGCATATCAAATTTTTACGCAGGAATAATTGGGTATTAAAGACGAAGAGTAAGAACTTTGCGCATCGAACAAAACACACTTGTTCATTGGCCCGCTTCACCAACGGGGTGGTGAAAGCTTGGGTATAAATGAATGCTGCGTTTTTTAATTTTAGAGGTAGAGCTTTTTTTTGAAAAAATCTTGTAATTCCACTCGAGTGGTGATGTAAGCACCACCCATTTCACTAACCAATTGACAGGAACATTTGAAGGAGGATCCTTAAAGAAACACCTGAAGAACATCTTCTATTATGGTAAGAAATGGCTCACATTGCAACTTTTGAATTCCCTATCAAATATCTAGGAGGAGTGACACAAATGCACATAATTCCCCCATTGTCTCTACCAAATTTTCATGGTTTGACAAATGAAGATCCAGATACATTCTTATTTGAGTTTGAAATACTTTGTAGAGGATATGATTATTGTACTAATGATCAAAGATTGAAAATGTTTCCTCTTACTCTAAAAGGAGCAGCTCTCCGATGGTTCATGAGCCTAGGTGGGAACTGCATCCAAACATGGGAGGACATGAAGAACATATTCTTGAAGAAGTACCAAGACTATTGCAAATCCAGTGAAGATATTTTCGGTATGATACAAGGGGAAGATGAAAGCTTGGAGGACTATGTAGAGCGATTTCGATACAACCTTCAAAAATCAAAGCATAAGCATTTGGAAAAAGAGATCTTGAAAACACTCCTTCTTAAAGGAATCAAAGATGATTTTTTAGAACTCTTAAATTTGATAGGAAAAGGTGATGTTTTTCAGTTATCATATGATGATGTTTGTGAATTGTGCATAAGGTATTCAAGAGGAATTTCTAAGGCTGGTAAGAATTCTAGAGAAGTTTCTTCTTTCTTTTCTAAATTTACTACAAAAACAAGAGACATAAGAGCTGAAATCAAGGTTTTATTTGAAAATTTTAAATATGATTTTATTAGCTCTCTAAATTCACAATTGAATGTTTTGCAGGTTCGGAAAAATCAAGAATTTGATGAAGTGTTTTGCCCTCATTACCGAAAGGAGCATCCCCTAGATAGCTGTTCTTCCTTATCTAATTTGGAAGTGGCATATCAAAGAGATGGGGAAGCTACAACAAGGTCAACAGGTATGGTTCAAAACACTTCCTCTTCATTCCCTTACTTGCATAATCCATTATGGAATATTCATATGTTAGGGCAGCCATGCCAATCTCAATATAACCACTACCAATCTTGTCTACAAGATTGGCATGGTTCATCTTATGATTGTATGACTACTCTCCCTCATCTTGTAGCACAAACACATCTTCCAGCCCTTCCACAATATCTTGCTTGCCCATCAAAATCATCCACTCAACATAATCAACTACATCATCAAGAGGCTCCATTCCCCACACAATCTCCTGCTCAAATCATTCCACAACTTCACCATAATAAACCAGTACAACATGCTTACAGTGTTGAAAAACAAAATTTACCCACCCTTCCCACCCATTCTATCTCACATGCACTATTGAATAAAACTTACACTGAGACTTGGAATGAATCAAATCCAAAAATTGTAGAAGTTATGAAAGAAAATGAGGTTTCTTCTAGTTTGTACCAACAAACCATTTTAAAAGCTCAAGAACTTCATGATACGATGGCTATGGGAAATCAAGAAAGTAACGGATACATTGAAGATTGGTTTCACTCCATCATTTTTTTGCAACATCACTCTATGCTTCAACAATTTTTGGCACCATCTTTTCAAGGGAAGTTGGCTTCTCATACCCTAATTTTTATCAACATGCATTTTTCAAATTTGGGTATGTACATACTAGAGGCCTTATTTCTAAAATGGTTCCACTGGAAATACTCTTATACATAAACATATTCGATTCTCAAAGAAGAGTAGGATAGTGGAGAAAATAAAATAAATAAGGAAATAAAACAAACACATTTTTTTATTTTTGTAAAAATAGTTGTTTCTTTGTTGCAACACGCTGTGAAATCAACATTGATGATAAATATTCTAATTTATTTTTATCATCAATATGGAAAAATTTCTTGAATATCATATTTTTTTGGCTTGCGGGCTTGATGAAATTTCTGAAAACATAGTTGGGACAGTCATGTTGTGGGGGATCAAAAGTGAATATTTTTAAAACCTGTTTTTATCCTAAGTAGCCCTTGATGTCTAATTTCCAACCCAATTTGAATCACTCCATTTGGATTTGAAAAGAAAAATTTAGAACCAAAACATTGACAGGGATTCTAGTAGGCAGCTCAAGAACAGAGTTGGGACAGTCAGTTTTTGGAGGCCTAAATGACTATATTTTTAAAACCTGTTTCTATGGTAGATTCCTCTATGAATCTAGTTTACAAAAAAATTTTAATCACTCGATTTCGATATCGTATGAGGAATTTATGACCAAAATACTGACTGCTTATCATAAATCAGCACTCTTGAAACTATGTTTTCTCGGTTGTTCACTAGTGTATTTGACCCATCAATTATTCTTGTCTTCAAAACCTGTTTCTATTAGAGATCAATAAATGAATCTAATTTAATCTCCAATTTTAATCGGTTCAATCCGCCATTAAACGAAAAATTTATGCTTGAAATATCAACTGTTGGTCTAAGCTGGAAAATCGAAAATGACTCTATTATGCAGGTTGTTCTAAGCAAATTTGACATATCATAGCATTGAATTTTTAAAACCTATTTCTATTGGAGATAAACCTTTGAGTTCTCTCTCATTTGGCTTTGGAATCACTCAAATCGGACAAAAAACAAAGAAGTTACGATTGAAACACTGCTGGTTAGCATGATTGGGCACTACTCTCCCGCAGGTAATAAATTAATTTTACTTTGTCCATGGATTTGTTCTACAGAGTAACTACTTGTTATTTTTTTGCATAATTCTTAGATTAGGGGAGCCTGTGCACCTCTCTTTATCCATGATTTAATGTTTTATTGCAGGTAGATACTCATTTTTTGCAGGTCTTAGCAAAACAAAGAAGGTCAATTTATGGACGAGCGATTCTTGAGAGAAATTTTAGTGAAACAAGGGCATTTCATCCAGTTCATTACCTAACAGATTCATAACAAGAAGAAATGAAGAATTGGTTTCCATTTGAAGATTCATGTCACTGCTGCCAACCATTTTTTAAAAGATCATTTTTTTCCATTAATAGATTTGATATTCTCTTAGAAATAACATCATAATTGTTGTAACTTAATAAAAGTGTTGTTTCTTTCTGATTTCTTTTATGTTTTTGTGTTTCAGGGGTCAATCTCTTCAAATTATAATTTCTGCTCCAGTGAAAATTGAACAATAAGGACCCCACCATGCAAGTTTCAAATGCAGAAGGCAATTATTCAGTAATAGTAATTCTGTAAAAAATTATTTTTTCTTGAAACTTGTACATAAACTTTCCTTTCTACTTGATTGGATTTGCTTGGCAATGGATTGCACATTAGCTTTTTTCTTTCCCCTATTTTTTTCCTTTTTACGTGTTTATAGCTTTTTTTTGTTCCTCTTAAGGAATAGTTATTGTTCCTCTTAAGGAACATCAGCTGTTCCTCTTAAGAAGCAGTGCGTTTATGTGTTTATTTTTGTTGTTTCTTCCAAAAGGAACAACATTTTCGCTGATTAGTTTTGTTGTTATTTTAAAAAAGAACAACATTTTTGTTGCATCTTTTTGCTGTTCCTTTCAAAAGGAACAACAGTTTTGTTGTTCCCTTCAAAAGGAACAGCACCGACTGTTCTTGTTGTTCCTTTCCAAAGGAATAGCATTTTCACAGATTATTCTTGATGTTCCTTTCCAAAGGAACAGAATTTTCGCAGATTGTTTTTTCTGTTCCTTTCCAAAGGAACATCATTTTCGCAAATTGTTTTTGTTGTTCCTTTCCAAATGAACAACACTTTTTGAGTGCATTTTTTTTGTTTTTTTTAAAACAACATTTCTCGAACTTTTTTGAATTTTTCATGACTTTTTGAAAGACAAACATACAATTTATGGAAGGATACACAATCATACAAATTAAAGCTTACTGTAATCAGCAAATCAAAAGAAATCGTCATTTTTAAGAAAGTTGTTTAGTAATGATAAGAAAAAGGAAAAAGGGACATAATCAATAACATGATCTTGTTGTCTTACTACCACTAAATTTATATGATCGATTATATTTATCATGTTGGTTCTTTCCCATATTTTATAACTTTCTTTGATTTTTACTTATGGAGTAGGAACAAGGGCATATTATTTTCTATTGAGCTGTTCAGACTTCTTCCACCATCCCTACTCTTAAGGAGTGTTGAGCCATCCTTTATGAATAAATAGGAAAGTGCTATATGAAAAGAAAAATATTTACATATTTCATTAATAATTTTATAATTTGGCAGATGGAGGATAGGGGGTCTCATCAAGAGCCGACCTACCATGTTCATAAGGAAGCAAGTGAAGTGGCATTCCCATCATGGCCACCAAACCAGGGATATGGTCCAATGGACAATTGAAAAAATTAAGAAGTCCTTGGAACAGGAGGTCTCATCACGAGCCGGCCTGCCCACTTTTCACTTCTTCCCAGTGAATGGCATTGTGATTTATCTGGTCACCAAGCCAGCACAATGGCCTCCATTATGAAAATTAACAAGCACTTCCTCAGCATAAATAAAGGACAATGGTTCCAAGGGTGAGAGAGCAACTCTGTCAAGGTTATGGACACCTATGGGCAACAGAGCTCTGCTGATGGTATTGGAGTCACATTTATACACATCAATAGTAATATTAAACCCTTTTCCCTATATCTCTATTTAAATATCAGATGAAAGTATGAATCCTTAACCTTTGATTTTGAACCTATTATACATGAAAATCATCATAAATCGATCACATTAGTTTAAGTGGGTAATAAACGCATTTGTACTTATGTTTATCTTAAGCTGTCCCTTCTCCTTATCCTTGAATCATTACAAAACGCTTCTATATCTGTTTACGATTTATCACATGCATGGATTTCAATAAATGCTATAATTTCATTGATTGTATCATAAGTATGTATGCCTTTCCATCCTATATAATTGCTGTACAGTACGCTGCTCTTCTATTTTGCTGATTTTCCACAATATTGATACTGCATTTTTACAGAATTTTTTTCTGCTTGAAATTTTTTTCCATGCATCTTATCTGTTTCCATTCCAAACTGAAACTATGGATTCAAGAAAATTGCATTCAGAATTGTGATTTGTTTACAAGAGAACAACAAGTATGGGGGAAAATTCTATTCGTAGCACGATCACACTATTGCAAAATACATCAAGGCTCGTGAACGCGCACATGACTTCCACCTTTTGCATCATTTTCAGTATTCGCTCAGCCGACATCAGATTCAACAAAGGCCAATCTCTACATGTCCTTTCACATTTTTTCGAAGGTAACACTTGAGGTAAAATAGCATAATTTTCTGATTTATTATGAATTTAGGAGAATTTCATGAAAATCCATTGAGCATTATTTATCATCATTCATTCCACATCTTTACCACTTCCCATTTTTTTTAGACACGTCTCATCTTTCAGTTTGGGGGAGTGTTGATTTCTTTCATTTCTTTCTTGTGAACATGTCAGTAATATTCTTTATCATCCATGGATATTCTTATTCATCCTCAACACCTCCCTTATTCCATGTTGTTTTACACCAAGCATCGATTTCAACAGATTGTAGCAACCACCTCTCTTTGTTTTCTAGCATTGCATGAGGACATGCTAATTCTTCAGTTTGGGGGAGGAATTGCTACACATGATGGATGTTTTCTACTTTCTTTCTTGTTTAAGGCATACAATTTCATTTTTATATAGTGCATAAATTGATTTGCATATATCTTTAAAACTATGAACTGAATTCTTGTGATTTCTAGATAACAAAGAGGTATCATTAAAATACACAAACCCAGATAATTTCACGCTAAATTAGTTCATAAAATTTCGAAAATTATGCACTATCACCTACAACCATTTTTTTTATATCTCATGATCCGTGCATCAAAACGATCTGATTTTTGAGAAAATGGTTAATGAAGTTTGTTGTTACTTATGTCACATTTTTCTGCAACTTCATATACATATAGTTGAATGTCAACTGTAAAAATTGTTATGCCTTTATCAAGATTGCTAAAATTAAATATTCATTATTTGAGGAAAAATTCATTTGTTCCATCCATTTCATAGTTGGGATGAACAATTTTCTTTGCTTGGTTAACATGTGGATTTTATCTTTGGGTTGCATGAGAACATGCAATATATTCAGTTCTGGGTTGCATGAGGACATGCAATATATTTAGTTTGGGGGTATGTTGGGCCGTGAATACGACCACTTTTTAACACTTATTTCATCCATTTTTACTCTTCTTTATCATGTCATTTATTATAATTTATCATATAAATCCATTTTATAATGATTTATGCTTTTATGGATGAATATTATTTATTCTCCTTTATTTTTAATAAATTGATGATTATTATGCATAATTTTATCAATGATGGTTTATTAATATATTTTGTAATATCATTCACCATTTTAGCCTCCAAGATATTTTCCAGATTGTAGATTTGATTTCCAAATCATCATGAAATATTCCAACTCAGAAATTCGTTGGAATAAGAAGTGACAGTTTTGTGGTTAAGATTCTGGGCAAATGAAGAAGAATCTGGAAAATACGGAACATGGTTTTGTCCAGAACGGGCCCAATTAACTTTAACAAATAACGGTTTGCCCAAATTCGTCCTGTATTGAGAGAAACACAGGGTTCTTTGAGCACGATTTTCTCAAATTTGTTGTTGCAGCCGTCCTCCAAATCTCAGCTGCAAAGCCAAATTCGACTTGCTCTTGTTGAAAGATGGATGGAAATATATTTTCTTGTTGATCAATTGGTTGGGAACAATCCAATTTTGTTATGAGAGGTCCTATTTACTATTTAATTTCTCCTCCTTCTAATTATAAAAGTAGACGTTTGTAAAAGAGAGGGGAGGGATCATAGTTGTTGCTTTTGTGAATTGTAAACTTAATCAAAGGTTGTGTTATTGAAAACACGATTTCATTGTAATGCTGCTCTAGTTTAATGATTAATTGAAGTTGTTGTTCCATTCGCATCATCTGAAGTAGCTTGAGAAATCCCTGCTGGTGGTTAAGGGCCCGACCCCTGGCAGCGTGAACTGCTCCTCTGTGTTATATTTCCAATTCCTGCAGCGTGTGATCGATTTGCTACATGCATGTTACTGTGAGTTTATTTCATTAGTTGTTTGACATTTTACTGTTTTTATGTATTACGCGCTCTGTTTATGAGTTATTTCATTATTGTATGATCTGAATCTTATTTCTTACAGCGTGGGTTAATTGAGACAACATATTGCCTTACTTAGAACATCCTTGGATTTGCGGAAGTGATATTGGTTCTATCTTAATTAATTCATAATTCCTTGTTTAATAGTTTAATGTTTTATTATAATGGATTGCATTGTCGTTCCTTCCCAATTTAACAAGAGTCTTAATCCTCGAATTACTTATCTTTTTATGCTTCGTTGTTCGGCATTTGATGTTCCATTCCATTTTTTGTTTTGTTTAACTGTTGTTCATTTCAGAGTGCAGATATAAAGCTTCGTTATTCAGTTTGTTGTTCAATAGGATTTGTCGTTTAATAGAGTTCTGTTGTTCAATTCCATTAGTTAATATTTGCTATTCGATTCTTCTAGTTTTAGTTTGTTATTCATTTACATTGCTGTTCGATTTCAATGTGTTGTTCAGTTTCAATTCCTTATTTTCCAGATTTTGTTCCCTTCAGTTATTTTCATCAGCACGAAGATTGAGTTTGCTTTCATTTCGATTGCTTTAAGATCACCAACTGTAGAGGACACTGGTTATTGCTTCCAAGTTCCCAGATTGGTTATCTTGCATCGATTTCTAAGGGAAGGAGTTATTGCTACTGTATCCCTGATCGATGTTTTTCATATTGGTTTAATTAAGATTTCAGAGAATTTGAGTTTATGTTGTTGTAGTTAGATTTCTTTTTCAAGCATCCATTTACTCTTGTATTTCGAACACTGTACTACATATTGCAAGGCATTACTCTTGGATAAGTTGTTGCCTCAGACTGAGTACACTCTTGAAATAAAAAGTTGCTCCCAGATTGATAATTAATGTAGGATAAATAGGCGTTAAAAAGACACCTGTTATGCCTCGGCAGTAGGAGGGCACCTAAAATTTTTAATATGCCAAAAAATTTGGGTGTTGTTGTAGTGCCTACAATAATTGGAAAACCACTGGTAGAATCCAACATCTCTGGTTGCGTCATTACAATAGATCGAGTCTTGTGAAAGGCGCAAGGAAGTATTAAATCAGGTATTATGGACACTCCTAAGGTTTCTTGACCTTTTAGAGGCATGCCCTTCCCCTGTGTCTCAGCTAGGTCATGTTAGCCATTAAACACCATATTTGAAGTTCACACCTGCTAGTAATTAATGGTGATGAAAAAAACAAGGCAGAGGTCTTACTCTATTTAAAATTTTAAAATAGGTTTCTAGTGTTGCTCCACTACCAACAGGCCTATACAGTACCTCAGTGGAGTAACTCCATGAAATAAAAAATGTTGCTCTGCTACCAGTAAGCCTGGTCAGTACACTAACAAAATCATCACATCACCTCTCTGCACAGGTATACTTTCTCAATCCTTTACCCTTTACTTAATTTTATTTTATTATATGCTCATTAGAACTATTTATGGTCATTTATTGTGCTAGGGAGGATGAGGGATCCCGACATATTTTACTGGAAAGAGTGGTTGTTTCTTGTTTGAAATAAACTAAAATATATTTTGATTTATGTTTTCTCTCATGCCCTGCTTTCAAATCACATCTCCAATTTATCAGGTGAACAATTCACACATATAAAAAAATATCCAGGACCAAGCCCGAAATAAAGTCTAGATTACAGATATAGGTCATTTGAAAAAATTAGGGTTCCCCACAAATACCTGCTCATATCTTCCTTGTTAATGAGATATACTGATAGGAAAAATGTTCTAGATGTAATTTTGATTATTGGTTATATAAGAGGCTACCTCTCGGAGAAGGCACCACAGCCATAGGAAATCATTAGGGTTAGGGTTTCAACATTAGGGAAAGGTTACCAGAGAAGCTATGTTAGGGTTTAAGTACATTAGAAGAGGCTAAATAAATTCCTTTAGGGTTTTAGCATGTGCACACAAGCATAAGAAATCTAGTCACAACACCAAAGGATTAAAAAGCTCCACGATTATGAAGGGTCATGCTACTACATGCGATAATGAGAAAATGCAGGGCTATGTCAACGACTGACGTATGTTACGCAAGAAGATGAATGCACGACATAATACATTGGGTAGGAATTGCGATGCAATGCAATACTATTTTAATGCAATGAAGGAATCAACTAACAAAATAAAAAAGCCATGCAATAAAATATTCATAAAATGCATATGTAAAGAGTTCGTGCCAACAATGCGGCGATGAGAAATAAAAGAACATAAATTCAAGCTAAATGCATAATTTTATGAAGAAAATTACCTACCTACAATGAAGAAATCACAATGAAGCGTATCTAAACTTTTAACTATAAAAGAAAACCCTAATTAACAAATTTTAACAAGTAAACTCTAATTTTCATAATATAAACTAATATAAATCTAAAACCCTAATTAACAAGAGAGGAGATTAGGTCATGTGAAATCAAACTTCCAATCCAACCAACGAATCAATTCCTAACTTGCAAGAACAAACATGTCCGAGATTAGAACGAGTATGAATAATTGTTCAACAACAACAAATTTTACCTGTGAAACATGCACAAGAGAAACAAAGTCGTGTTTTCTTAAAGTAAAACATGCCATAAAATATTGTTCAAGCCAAAATGCAATCCAATCGTGGTAAACATAATGATATACTTTAAGCCAATGATCATCCAACCATGACAAGCATCCATTCATGCTTAACCCTAAATTCAGTGCAAGTGAGGCAAGAAGCTTCCTGCTTGTAGAGGAATTTGATAGATAAGTTTCTTCAATCCATTCAATAATCCTATCATGATATTGAAGATGATCAACTTGATGACTCTAGAAATATGGGCATTCGCCAGGTGAAACTAAGATACTAGAGGATTCAAGCATGGAAACCCTAATTTTAGAAACCCTAGCCTGATGTTGTTCACGAATTTCATCAAGGACGTGAGGACCTAATAGAAATATCTACAGAATCTAAAGTTCCTCACCATCCTGACACATCCTTGAACCCTCAAATGGTAGGTCATCAAATGTCTTTGGTTTTGTAGGATCAATAGGTGAACACATATGATCATTGACTGTTATGATAGGACAACCATTAGTGAATATATTGTTGATTTGATCAAATGTCAAAACGCTGACAGGTTGGAAATTCATAAGGTCAGATTCTTTAGATTTCCAAGAACGAGGTAAATCGACTTGAAGAGTCTCATGGAAGAGAGAATTTAGGTGATTGAATCTGTTAGTGCTCAAATCTACCTTAGGCTGAAATAAGGTAAAACTCAAGGCTACATCAAACCACGCTCAGCCTCGTAGCTAGCCCTACGAGGACAGGAGAGGGCTCTCTCTGGGTCTATCTCGGCAAAGGATCTTCAAAGGGGCTGAGATGACTTATAATGAACAATGAATACTGATTTTAGGCTAGCAAAGAGATAGGAAAGTTTTGATTTTGATTTTTTGGGTTTTTGTTGGAGAAATGGGAAAAAACAATTTTGGGTCCGGGGATAAGGCCAGATCTTTACAGAATTCGAGTTGGGGCGAGGTAGGCAATAGTCTTGATGCTTTTGATCGAGTATATGGATGGATCAGAACGACAAGGAGCTGAAGAGGGCAAGGGAGAACATGGATCCTCTCCAAACAGGCGAAAACATGTAAAACTAAACAAATTTAAAGGCAGAGCACTGGAAACAATGGATTCAACCTCATTTACTCATTCATTTAGTTTCAGAAGCATAAGAAGGGAATGGAATACATCAAACATGAAAGAAATTACAATAAACTGAGAGAAAACACCATCAAGAACTGAAAGCCACAAGAATCCCAACAAGTGCTGCAAAACCTCTGATCTTTCCTTAGCCAAAATATGAAAAATATGTACAATAGTGTGCCAAAATCTTCCCAAGAGTCCAACCTATCCAACCTCTGAAAATGATTGAGAAATTACATCATATAGACCATCCTAACCCCTTCCCACACCTCTAGGGGTCAAATTCCTCCTTCTAGGAGCAGTTCCAACTAATTCTAAACAAGGAGCTAGAATATAGGCAGCCAAACAACTTGCCTCTAAAAGGAAGGAAACTGATTCTTTCACTTGATTTTTACTTTTTTAGGAGTGAATCATCTAGAATAGGTAAAAATGAGTCCAAGTTACATGCCAACCATAATATTACATCAAGATAACTCAAAAATTACATCCACAAGCAAAACTGGTCCAACTGGCCAAAATTCTGAGCTGGAAGGTGAAAAATTGACCAAAAATCTATATGCGTAGCGCGCCTGAGCCATATGCGTAGCGCACATTTGGACCTGTTTTTGGGGCACTTCCCGGAGTCTAAATTGAGCTCATGATAGCTCGTTGGAAAGCCCTAGATGTTGGATATCCAACCCAAGTGTAATTTTTCAATTTGGAGCTCATTTTCCCCTCCAAAACTTCATTCTCCCACAAGTACTTCCTGCTGGTGCAAAAGGTGCAGAAAGGTGGTTTTCATGGTGTTTTTGGGCCTTTTGATCATCCAGAACTTGATGAAATGCTTCGGCCATACTGGAGCATGCATAAATTTCCATGAAAAATCCAAAAATATAAATTTTTCCTTCAGCAAGTGTCCCAATCATAAGTGAGCGCGTCGACACGCTACTCGTATGGCTGAAAAATCTGTTTTGAGACCAAAATTTTTCAAAATGACAAAAATTTCTCCAAATTTTCTCAAATTTAGAGCGAAGACCCTCCATCATGTATCATGCCCAGCCAACGAAGCCTCAGCCAAAATCCGGAGTGGATCCTGTGTTTCACGACGTTTCAGTATCCTCCTGGTGCATGCAGTTTCAGTAGTGAAAACATTGTCTCTGTTGTGATGTGTCGGTCTCTGTCATGGTGTCACAATGTGTATGAAAAGTATGCTGATATGGTTATGATGAAAACAAGAGTCTGGTATATGCTCCAATGTCAGATGTGTCACATATATGTCAAGGTGCTATAGGAAATATCACAATGGGAAAAGGACTGTCACAAGGAGTTTGAATGGAAAATAGCCACTCCTTGACTACATTGGGATTTGACACGTGAATAGGAATGAATGTAGTGTAGTGTAGGTCAATAGAAATAGCCCTTGCAGTGTTTGACAATGTCAATGGAGGATGTGGACAAGTGAAAATGAGACTATGTCATAACATGAATGATGAGCAGTGTTAAAATGACAATGGCAATAATAATGACAACAGTGATGTAATGGCAAAGAGAGGGCGTGGAAGCAGAGACACCATTGAAAATAGATGACACAGGCATATATATCAACAACATAAGCTTGGAAACCCCCACACAGTCACTATCATTTGCCTCAAAACCCCAAGAAGTGAATTTGGAAATAAACACAGGGTTTACATTTCTCCACATTAAACATTTGTTTCTCCACTTTCAAAACACCATAATCATGTCCAAAATTCACTGAGCAAACGTAAAGAACCTACTTGCAAGTAGTTGGAGGAAATTTGGCATGAATCTGGACGAAGGAGCGAAATTTTTTGGCTCTGAGATTATACGCGTAGCGCGTCACCCAACGCGTAGCGCCAGTGTAATTTTACACTGAAAAATTTCGCTATACGCGTAGCGCGTCACCCAACGCGTAGCGCGTCGATCCAACACACAATTTGGCTTAAAAACTCATTTTTTCACTTCCTTGATGTGTCTTGGCCTTTGCTGATGTTAAAACATGGAAAAACCAAGCAAATTTGATATTGAAGAGAAATGGCAAAAATTTTTTGTGTTCTGGCCCAATGAGTAGCGCGCACTTTTATATGCGTAGCGCGCTACATAGTGCATTTTGAAGGAGGCTTTTGGAGGCCTTCCCGGTGTCCAAATTGAGCGTGTGATAGCTCGTTGGACATCTCTTGGAGTCTAATTTCCAAAACAAGTGGAATTGTGCAATTTGGAGTTCATTTACCCTGTCAGAAATCAAATCTCCCAACATTACTTCCTGCAGGTGCATCAATTCTCCTGAGGCGATTGTATTTTTGACATTTCTCTAAAACCATGACACCTGTGTAAAAAGTGAAGGAGCGTTTTCTTCCTTGGCATGTTTTGTACAAAAACCTCTCTCAGTTTTCCAAAATTCATCTTTTATTGCTCTGAAACATCATTTGAGTGAAACTTATCCCGATGTGTGAAACAAGGGATGTTGTCGAAATGAAGGGGATAAGGGGCTTCTAAATTCTTGGGGAAATTTTTGGAAGTAGGGAGGGATGTTAGGAATCAGGGGAAAGTGGAATCTCATAGATTGAGTGAGGGGAAGGGGTCCAAAAGGGAAAAACACAGGCCTAGCCTAGAAAATTGCCAAGTTGTGGCAAGAAACTAGGGTTTGTGCAAAAATGAGGAATTTGGGGGATCTCAGTGATGGGAAGTGTTAATAAGGTATATTAAGGATAGGGGAAGGTGTGTAAACATCAGGATACACGTTTTTTCGATGATTTTACCATCCAAGAGAAATTACCTCCAAAACCCTAGGAGAGGGAAATGGACCTTACCAAGGCACAACTGAAGCATGAACAAGCTGTAAAATGACCCAACGAAACTTTACATGATGATGAAAACCCTCTGAATGATGGTACAATCAGCTGAATGGTGACATGGACTGACATTTGGACAACTTTGAAAAGAGTGAAAACAAACCCTAGACCTAATGCCTAGTGAGCAAATTTTGCTTGAAGGCTCACTGAAATGACAAAATTTGACCTTGACACACTAAAATCACTTTGTAAGAGCATGTTTGATCACTGAAGGAAAGCTGCAAAGGCTGAAACTAACATTGGCTCCAATGGGGATGGTAGCTCCTTGGAGGTGCCAAGAACGACAGATCTTTGGGAGAGCAGACCAGTGCCTTATCCATTGGGCAATGGAAACAAAAACTCAAACTGAAATGCATGACTAAAAACTGATGAATTGACGACACAAATTGACTCTCACTCAACTAAAAACTGACTTGGTACTTAAACACAACCGACAAACTGAAAAAGATGCTCAAAGTAGAGCTTATTCATCAAACCTACTCTAATTGTACTTTTCACCACCCGATCAAGTGAAATGGAACAACCAATGCAACCATGTAAGCATCCTGGTTGTTGTTTGATTTCTTCCCACATGCTTACTGATGCAGAGGAAAAGGAAAGAATCGAAAGGAAACTCCCATGGAAATTTGAACTCAAGCTGACTGTTGATAAACTTGCAAAGCATGAATTGACTAGAGGACTTCAAGAATACTGCAAAAGGATCTTCATAAACATAGCTCTGATCTAGGAAATCTCCATAGCTAGACATTAGGATCTTCCTCACCTCTGTGCTGTCTTTCTTTGGTGATTGCAGCAAGCTGCCAAAAGGATCCTAAATTTCGTGAATAACCAAACATTGTTGCTGATTCCAAACTGAACAAAAGCCTCCTTTATCAATCTCCTCATATGACTGCAAACCTTGATGAGAGCTTTGTAATGAAAAATCTGTTAGACAAGACAATGAAGGCAACTTTTGAATAAGATTATCATCAACATTCTTTTCCGGCACATGGTTAGCTAATGAAGGAAAACTTTTACAGCAAACATCATCCAACACACGAGCAATAGAATCATCAAAAACTTGAGAAGACTGCTGCACTGTATCCCTTGAAACTGTATGACATCCTACTGGCTTTTCATCTTTTTCTTGAGAGATTTTATGAAGATTCTGCCTTATAAAGTGAAATTATTCGAAACAAAAGGGTATAGAATTTTCCTACATCATCAAATCATGTATTTCATCTTCCACACCTTCATCTGTAATCTGACCTTCAATTTCATTTGGTGGCTGCAAATCTGATGCTACAGGCTGCTCAAGAATTTCTTTATCTGTCTCATCCTCAACATTAACACTAAGAGATTGTTGATTTCTTACAAACTTCTCATTTGAAGATTTACTATGCAATTTTCCCTTCAAAAATTGGAATCATTCAAAACAAAATGGTACAGAGTCACCTTGTATCATTTGATCAAATGTGCTAGCTTCCATAGCTTCATCTGCAACTTGACAATCAATGGCTTTCGAGGGCTGAAAATCTGAATATGAGAAATCTTGAACAAGGTTTTCATTGCGCTCAAGATGGTCCAGATAAAGACTTTTTGGCAATTGATTTCTGATTGCATGGAAGTTATCTCTAATGAATCAAAACAAAAAGGTAAAGATCCTTCACTTACTTCAAAATTTGCTGCACTTTCCTCATCATTTTCATAGCTGATATGCATCGGTTGATCACTGTACTCGAGCTGCTGAAATTGAACTTCCTCCTCGCACAAACTAGCTACTGATTTTTCTGCAAGATTATCTTCTGTTTGGAGAACATAATCATCATCATACTGATCAAACTGAGGCAATTCATCAGTATAAAACACATCATCAAACATACACATCATATCAACAACTCTCTCTTCTTCACAATGATCTATAAAACAATCACTATGACAACTGGGATCAGAAACAAAATGTTTTGGGTCAGCCGCTTGTTCTTGAATGTCATTTTCATTTTTTGCAGTCATTTTCTGCACCATCTCTTCTACTGCATTTACGAAAAGATCAAGCTTTTCCTCTGAAAGTGTCAGCTACTCTGAAACATTCTTCTTTTCTTCTTCCTTCAACCTTGCCCTCCGGATCAGCAAATGAGCCTCTACATTCACTGCCTTGTTCTGCATCTCGTGAAGTGTTGCAATATTCTTTTCTCTCAGCTGAAACTCCATTTCCGGATCAAAGGCACCCGGGTAGTGCAAGAGGGAAAATCTAGGAGAAGGTCTTATATCAGCTGGTATCGAATAATAAACTTGGTTAAATCTGGCAGAAAACTGTTGTACTGTCTCCCTTGGCAGTCTTTTCAGCTGATTATACTCTTCTATAATCAAGAAAGGGTTCTGTCCAATCATCCACCTGTCAAGGAAAACTTTGACGAACTGCTTGAAATCTGAAATGCTCGCATCAGGCAGGGCTTTGAACCAACTCTTTACTTGGGCTTGCAAAGAAAAAGCAAAAAGCCTAATACTAACATCTTCATCATCAACTTCGAAAAAATCCAGAAAAGTCTCAACATTCTGCACATGTTGCTCAGCGTTGACATTGTTACATTCACCGTCAAATCTTGGTAGATATAGGTCATAATTTGCAGGGAAAGCATGGAGAAAAGAAGGTAAAACAAGAGGTTTGTACCGATCTGGAATTTTACAAGGTGTAGGGGTATGTACAAGAGCTGCGGGATCAATTTTGTTTTCTTTAGGCTCATCACTCTGAAGAGAGTCATCATAATATGTGGGAAAAGTAAGGAGACTAGGATCAAAGGGAAACTCCGCATTTACACTTTTTGAATGGGTCGAGTGAAGATTTTGATCACCTTTATCATACAACAAATTTTGAAAAACTTTCAGGACAGCTTCAAGACCAGCGAAGAAGTAATTTACAAGAAAGCAGATTAGATCCTGGATACCATTCCACTTTAGATACCTGAACTTTGTGTAAGATCCTTCCATTTTCTCAGATAAAAAGTCAGTCCTCCAGTGGAGTCTCTACTTTGAATTGGAGTCACCAGGTGAAAGATTTCAACCTTCTTATGTCTGATCGTTGTCCACCATCAACCATCAGATCTGAACTCGATACATGTAATGGGGCAATTTATAAATCAAGGAGCACATTCATAAGCTAAACCGGAGATCGACTGAAGCAACTTTTATCTACTATGCACTCGCAGAGCAAGAGCAGTTCGAAGGCTACCTGGCATGACTTCAGACTCCGTCTATAGCAAATGACAGTAATAAACAAACCATTTTCTTCCCCAGTATGGTCGCCACTATGTTAGCGCTCAAATCTACCTTAGGCTAAAATAAGGTAAAACTCAAGGCTACATCAAACCACGCTCAGCCTCGTAGCTAGCCCTACGAGGAAAGGAGAGGGCTCTCTTCGGGTATATCTCGGCAAAAGTTCTTCAAAGGGGCTGAGATGACTTATAAAGAATACTGATTTTAGGCTAGTAAAGAGATAGGAAAGTTTGATTTTGATTTTTTGGGTTTTTGTTGAAAAAATGGGAAAAACAATTTTGGGTCTGGGGATAAGGCCAGATCTTTGCAGAATTCGAGTTGGGGCAAGGTAGGCAGTAGTCTTGATGCTTTTGATCGGGTATATGGATGGATCAGAATGAAAAGGAGCTGAAGAGGGCAAGGGAGAACATGGATCCTCTCCAAACAAGCGAAAACATGTAAAACTAAACAAATTTAAAGACAGAGCACTGAAACAATGGATTCAACCTCATTTACTCATTCATTTAGTTTCAGAAGCATAAGAAGGGAATGGCATACATTAACCATGAAATAAATTACAATAAACTGAGAGAAAACACCATCAAGAACTGAAAGCCACAAGAATCCCAACAGGTGCTGCAAAACCTCTGATCTTTCCTTAGCCAAAATATGAAAAATATGTACAATAGTGTGCTAAAGTTTTCCCAAGAGTCCAACGTATCCAACCTCTGAAAATTATTGAGAAATTACATCATATAGACCATCCTAACCCATTACCACACCTCTAGGGGTCGAATTCCTCCTTCTAGGAGCAGTTCCAACTAATTCTAAACAAGGAGCTAGAATATAGGCAGCCAAACAACTTGCCTCTAAAAGGAAGGAAACTGATTATTTCACTTGATTTTTACTTTTTTAGGAGTGAATCATCTAGAATAGGTAAAAATGAGTCCAAGTTACATGCCAACCATAATATTACATCAAGATAACTCAAAAATTACATCCACAAGAAAAACTGGTCCAACTGGCCAAAATTCTGAGCTGGAAGGTGAAAAATTGACCAAAAATCTATATGCATAGCACGCCTTTGGACCTGTTTTTGGGGCACTTCCTAGAGTCCAAATTGAGCTCATGATAGCTCGTTGGAAAGAACTAGATGTTGGCTATCCAACCCAAGTGGAAGTTTTTAATTTGGAGCTCATTTGCCCCTCCAAAACTTCATTCTCCCACAAGTACTTCCTGCTGGTGCAAAAGGTGCAGAAAGGTGGTTTTCATGGTGTTTTTGGGCCTTTTGATCATCCAGAACTTGATGAAATGCTTCGGCCATACTGGAGCATGCATAAATTTCCATGAAAAATCTGAAAATATAAATTTTTCCTTCAGCAAGTGTCCCAATCATAAGCGAGCGCGTCGACGCGCTACTCGTATGGCTGAAAAATCTGTTTTGAGACCAAAATTTTTCAAAATGACAAAAATTTCTCCAAATTTGCTCAAATTCGGAGCAAAGACCCTCCATCATGTATCATGCCCAGCCAACGAAGCCACGGCCAAAATCCGGAGTGGATCCTGTGTTTCACGACGTTTCAGTATCCTCCTGGTGCATGCAGTTTCAGTAGTGAAAACACTGTCTCTGTTGTGATGTGTCAGTCTCTGTCATGGTGTCACAATGTGTATGAAAAGTATGCTGATATGGTTATGATGAAAACAAGAGTCTGGTATATGCTCCAATGTCAGATGTGTCACATATATGTTAAGGTGCTATAGGAAATATCACAATGGGAAAAGGACTGTCACAAGGAGTTTGAATGGAAAATAGCCACTCCTTGACTACATGGGCATTTGACACGTGAATAGGAATGAATGTAGTGTAGTGTAGGTCAATAGAAATAGCCCTTGCAGTGTTTGACAATTTCAATGGAGGATGTGGACAAGTGAAAATGAGACTATGTCATAACATGAATGATGAGCAGTGTTAAAATGACAATGGCAATAATAATGACAGCAGTGATGTAATGACAGAGAGAGGGCGTGGAAGCAGAGACACCACGGAAAATAGATGACATAGGCATATATATCAATAGCATAAGCTTGGAAACCCCCACACAGTCACTATCATTTGCCTCAAAACCCCAAGAAGTGAATTTGGAAATAAACATAGGGTTTACATTTCTCCACATTAAACATTTGTTTCTCCACTTTCAAAACACCATAATAATGTCCAAAATTCACTGAGCAAACGTAAAGAACCTACTTGCAAGCAGTTGGAGGCAATTTGGCATGAATCTGGACGAAGGAGCGAAATTTTTTGGCTCTGAGATTATACGCGTAGCGCGTCACCTAACGCGTAGCGCCAGTGTAATTTTACACTGAAAAATTTCGCTATACGCGTAGTGCGTCACCCAACGCGTAGCGCGTCGATCCAACACACAATTTGTCTTAAAAACTAATTTTTTCACTTCCTTGATGTGTCTTGGCCTTTTCTGATGTTAAAACATGGAAAAACCAAGCAAATTTGATATTGAAGAGAAATGGCAAAATTTTTTTGTGTTCCGGCCTAATGAGTAGCGCGCACTTTTATATGCGTAGCGCACTACATAGTGCATTTTGCAGGAGGCTTTTGGAGGCCTTCCCGGTGTCCAAATTGAGTGTGTGATATCTAGTTGGACAGCTCTTGGAGTCTAATTTCCAAACCAAGTGGAATTGTTCAATTTGGAGTTCATTTACCCTATCATAAATCAAATCGCCCAACACTACTTCCTGCAGGTGCATCAATTCTCCTGTGGCGATTGTATTTTTGACATTTCTCTAAAACCATGACACCTGTGTAAAAAGTGAAGGAGGTTGTTCTTCCTTGGCATGTTTTGTACAAAAACCTCTCTCAGTTTTCCAAAATTCATCTTTTATTGCTCTGAAACATCATTTGAGTGAAACTTATCCTGATGTGTGAAACAAGGGATTTTCACGTAAATGAAGGGGATAAGGGCTTCTAAATTCTTGAGAAAATTTTTCCAAGTAGGGAGGGATGTTAGAAAGCAGGGGAAAGCAGAATTTCATAGATTGAGTGAGGGGAAGGGGTCCAAAAGGGAAAAACACAGGCCTAGCCCAGAAATTCTCAAGCAAGTCAGTGGCAAGAAACTAGGGTTTGTGAAAAAATGAAGAATTTGGGGGATCTCAGTGATGGGAAGTGTTTAATACAGTACATTAAGGATAGGGGAAGGTGTATGAACATCAGGATACAATTTTTTTTGATGATTTGACCATCCAAGAGAAATTACCTCCAAAACTTAGGAGAGGGAAATGGACTCAAGCCAAGGTAATAAATCGAAGCACACGTCACAAAATGACCCAAACTGGACCACATTGATGATGAAAACCCTCCTAATGATGGTACACTCATCCCCTAATGGTGACATGGACCGACATTTGGACAACTTTGAAAAGAGTGAAAACAAACCCTAGACCTAATGCCTAGTGAGCAAATTTTGCTTGAAGGCTCACTGAAATGACAAAATTTGACCTTGACACCCTAAAATCATTTTGTAAGAGCATGTTTGATCACTGAAGGAAAGCTGCAAAGGCTGACACTAACATTG